>CM062282.1:3587990-3595490 GCA_031216635.1 Dissostichus eleginoides | reverse complement strand
AAAAAAAATTGAAAAATACATTTAAAAAAAGGCAATATTTTGATAAAAGGGTTGAAATGTTTCTGTTGATTTAGACAACAAATTTGAATTCTTTAACTTTTTGGAATATTAAAAAATATATACGAAGTTCAAATAAAAAAAGACAGGATATTTTGAAAAAAAAGTTTATATCAACCACAATATTTTAGAGAAAAAGTTGGTACGTTTTGGAATATTTTGAAAAGAAGTTAAAATATTAAAAGAAATGTATATTTTTTTTTTTTGGAGGAAAAAATTAGAACATTTTGAATAAGAAATTGAAAAAAGTTATTAAAAAAATTACAATATTTTCGATAAAAGTGTTGAAACATTTCTGTATATTTAGAAAAAAAAAAAGAGGAATATTTTGAGAATTATTTTCTGAACATTTCGGAATATTTTAGAAATAGCAAGAAAGCAAAAAAAAGAGGAAATGTTTCTGTAAAAAGTTGGTACTTTCAAAAGACTTTTTATTTCGGAATAATTGGGAAAAAAAAGTTGAAATATTAAAAATTATAAATAAAAAATTGAAACACGCTGCATCGTCTTGTTTGTGTGTTTGTTCATAGGCTTGAATTTTTTGTTGACATAATTGTATTTTTACTGTAGGATAATGTCTTGAGCATTTTCCCTTCATGCGACTTTTACCGCATTTATTTACAGCTTCAGTAACTACAGCTACTCTGCAGGTGTATGTTAATGATACTAATAAACCAAGGAATAATGATATTTACTAATCATGCGTAACTTCTACTTGTAACTGGGCGTTTCTAAACTGTTGCTGCTTTTACTGAAGTTAATATCTGAGCACTTCTTCCATCTCTACTTGTACTTGTACTCTTTACCCTGTAGTTTGTCCACGTAGCAGTACACGTCGTATTTCTCCTCCGGCTCTCTCAGGCCGTACGTTCTGACTCCGGGTCGACTCAGAAGATTTCCTGCACAGCCGGGACGAGGCACGACGATGGGGTAACTGGGGAGTAAACAGATAAACAACACATGAAACCTCCAGTCTATAATTTAGTAACTAATGACTGGGTTTAAATCCTAAAAACCTTAAATAAACAAGACAGAATAATAAAGGTGCTCTCAGCAGAATCAAGAAGGAAATATAATCTTTAAAACAAATACTTAATCAAGTTGATGCGCTTT
The DNA here is from genome assembly GCA_031216635.1 of Dissostichus eleginoides. Taxonomy (NCBI): domain Eukaryota; kingdom Metazoa; phylum Chordata; class Actinopteri; order Perciformes; family Nototheniidae; genus Dissostichus; species Dissostichus eleginoides. The sequence continues at coordinate 3,594,320 of CM062282.1, read as the reverse complement.
GAAAACAGGTGTTTTTTCATTTTAAATGTTTTTACTTGATGAAAATCAAAGTTTAAGCTGTGATTCGGTAGCTAAGAAAAAAAGACAATACAAAATAACACATCTAAGTAATTTAGGTCAATATTCGAGACCTAAAAACCTTATTTAGACTTTATTCATGTCTTTATTTAAACCGGTACACAATGTAAGTGCAATGATCATTTTTAAACAAAGATTCTAAATTATTATTGTTTTTAAGCATTTTCTAGAAAGTGAAAAAGTCAAATGTTGTGAAAAAAGTCAAAACTGAAGAAAAAGTTAATTTCTGAGAAAAAAGTTAAATTTTGTGAAAAAAGTCAAATTCTGAGAAAAAAAGTCAAAACTGAAGAAAAAGTCAAATTCTGAGAAAAAAAGTCAAAAATGGGGCGAAGCCTGCGAGCTAGTTCAGGAAGTCAACTCGAGCACTTATGCTGCACATAACGCCCCTTGCCACTCTACAACCAACCAAACAGAGTGTCCTAATATGCCGCTCTATTGAACCTGCCAGATCTCTCTCTATGCATTGCTTGCTGCAGCTATTGCTGCAGCTACCTCTACGTCGCTGCTGCTCGCCTGCCCCACCACCACCCCAGCTTCCACCCCACCACCACCCCAGCTTCCACCCCAGCTTCCACCCCAGCTTCACCCCAGCTTCACCCCAGCTTCCACCCCAGCTTCCACCCCAGCTTCCACCTGTAGGCTCAGGGGTTAGTTATTTAATCATCACTTATCGTGCTATGTATATCTGTGGAGTGATGAGGCCCGAGCCCAGTCGCCAAACTCAACTATATGCTGCTTCTAATAAACATGTTAAAGAAACACGTGAGTTGTCTGACTGAACTGAAGAAAATGTCAAAACTGAAGAAAAAAGTAAAAGAAAGTGTATCTGTGTCAGAATAAAAACGATGGACCTTTATATTATAAAATACTTCAAACAAGTGGTTGTGTATTGGAAACAGATTGAGATTTCTTAATTTTAGATCATTTTCACTCACAAAAACAGTAAAAATCTCATAAAACATGTAAAAAAAGACTTGCAAAGACACAGATTTCTGCTGTAAAGTATTTTAGTGCCCCCACCTGACGGTCTGGTCGGAGAGCCAGCCGGCGTCACATTGGTCGAATCCGTCCTCGAACGCAGCCTGCAGTTGACCCGGTGAAGCGATGGTGGCGCCGGCGTTTTCACAAGCCTCCACGGCTGAAAGGAAGTCCAGCGTGTAGCGGCTGCTGTTCGCTCGGTAGTGGAAAACAACGCCTGCAGAAACACCAAGAAATCATCCGTCAGAGAGAGAAGCTGGGAGAAAGGTTTAAAGTCCAAAGATTCATGAAGGAACTCTTAAAATAGACCCAAAGATTCAGGGGATAATCTTAAAGGCATATATTACAGGTCTCAGATATATACAAATCATGTCTATGAAGTGTTTTGCTCAAAATACCAAACAGATCATGCATTTGAGACATCCATCATATCCCTCTATTTCAGCCCTGTTACTAAAGTGCTGATTCTGGGTCATCTGCGGACTTTTGCAGCAGCTTTTAGGTGGCTATGATATGAAGAAAGCTGAAGATAACGTGGAAGAAATGAATAAATACTGTCCTTTTCTTCGTCCTGCTCTACCTGCATTACACAGATATAATTATTACAGATCCTGAATGAACCGGAGACCTCCAGTTAACAAACGGAGCAGAAACTCGGGTCATTTATCCGTCATCGTCCTCAGAAACACAAAGCTGTCATTAGCTCCTTTATTCTCCTCTGGACGGACGGAGGAGTTTTATTATCATCCTGGCAGAGGAAGTGAATGGAAGTGAAATAGAGAGTTGTGTGTCTGTTATAATGAGTCTTTGTGTGTTTGTGATGCACAAAGAGTCCTGTCAGAGTTAATGTGGAATCTGTGGAAATGTGTGGGAGAGATCCAGGGTTTCCACTGGAAGAAGAACCCGGAAAATACTTGATATTTACTACTGTTTCATATGTGTCGAAAAAACAGGAAATCAAGATCATATTGTTTGAATCCACCAGTGGGGCATTCACTGACGGGGTGTTTTCAGGGTGCGTTTGTTTCCCTCACCAGTGACGCTGAGGCTGACGGTGTCCTGCGTCTCCTCCAGGCCGCGCGTCACCTGGCAGCGGAACAGCCCGGCGTCGCTGGCCCGCAGCCTCACCAGCTGCATGGAGGCGTCGCCCACCGAGAGCGGGTGAGACGCCACAGACACCCTCCCCATGTAGGCCTGCCCCACCTTCACCCCCCCGCCCTGCGCCACCAGCACCAAATGCTCCCGGACGCCTCCAGCTTCGTCCACTTGATCCTCAGCTCCTCCTGGGGGCCGGGGTGGAGGTGAGGGGGGAAGCAGGGAGGAGAGGGGGAGTGGAAGACTCAGTGGTGTGGGGGGGGATGGAGAAGAGGCAGGGAAGCACCACCCACCCGCCAGAGAGCCGGAGGCGTGCATCTGCACCGAGGGAGGGGGCACTGCAACACAATGTTTACATTTTGGAATGTTTATTTCAAGTCTTTTCATTTGAATTGCACAACGCCATGTCTTTTTATGCTGCTGCAACGCAAACATTTCATCTTACAACAGCAGCCATCAGTGGGTGAAGATGCTACAGGAAGACTAATTGATTAATTGGCAATGATGATTCGATGATGATGATGATGATGCACGACTGCTTCATGGACCGGCTCATAGTGAAACACCATAGTCAGTCCTCTGATCACCTGTGTTATCCAGGTGAGAATCACGCTCTGTTCTACAGTAAACCGTAACAGCTCACCTGTGACAATACTTCTTAAGACCCTTAACCCCTGCTGCTGGGCCCCGGAGACCCCGTCCACAGAGCTGTTGGGCTGAAGCAGCAGATCTGTCAAGAGAGAGAGAGAGAGAAGACACATTCACCTTCAACAAACACATGATGACATGATGTCACAGATTATTATTATAAGTCAAATTGTCAAAAATCGAAATCTCAAAAAAAGTTACATTTGGAGGAAAAAGAAAATTGCGTGGGCCACGCCCACTTCCGGTTTTAACGTAAACTCCCCCCTCTTTCACTTTAACGTAAACGAACGGAAATCGCTACGTATATCTAAAGGCCCTGACACACCGAACTGACACCAAAGAACACGTCCCGACGGACCCGACTGTTGTGTCGCCTCACGTCTCCTGCGTCATCGGCGGCCAGACATCTATCGACGGCCGAAATCGGCTTGGTGTGTCAGGCATGGATGTTTAATAAGAACTGGATACAGCGTCGGAGGCGGGGTCTCGTTCTTTCCTATGAGAGCTGCTCATTGGCGCATGAGGACAAAATGGCCTGACTTTTGAGAGAGCGAAACGTCACAGATTACCCAGCATGCCTGGCTGTCAGAGCAGAAGTACCCGTATGTGCGCTCATAGAGCATGCGCAGTTGAGTTGCCCCTTAAGCCCCGCCCCCCGAGCTCCCACTCTCAGATGCGCGTTCATAATGCCGAGGAAAATAACTCTCAGAATAACGTTATTATCACATTTTACAACTTGAGGACCGAATGTTTTTAATAAGGGCTATACGAATGTTCACACTGGGTAGTTTATTTGGTTAAAAAAACGTACAGGAAGTCGGCCATTTTGAATTTGGCAATGGAAAAACGCGATTTATCACGTTTTCGCCCGCCGTACTTTAGTAAACTCCTCCTAGGGATTTTATCAGATCGACTCCATGCCTCAACAGCTCACGCCAAAATACGCCAAATCTGAGATCTCACCATATGCCGTTTCCATGGCAACGCATCCCTCGCCATAAAACACGATGTTGTCAGAACTCTTAGGAAAATCGTCCAAATGGCACCAGACCTCAGATCATTGCTAATGGTCCAGCCCTCAACATGTCTATATGACAATTGTGAGATTTGCTAAAACGCCGTTGCCATGACAACACATTACTACTCGCCATGAAACACGTTTTTGCTATAACTTCTATGAAAATGGTCAAAAAGTAGTCAAACTTCACGTGTGCTAACAGTCCAGCAGTGAAGATAACTACGTGTCAGTTTTGAGATTTCGTCAAATACCGTTGTCATGGAAACACAATGCTCGCCATGAAACACGGTTTCTCATAACTCCAGTGAACATGCTCCAAACGATGCAGCCCTCAACACATCTAAGCGTATTATGGGGTGTCATCAAATGCCGTTGCTATGGCGACAGATCACTTGCCCTGTAACTCCGATGTACGTTGTCCGATCGGCCTGAAACTTCCCACGTTTGCCAACGGCCGATTCCTCGAGACACCTACGTGACACGTCGACGTGCGGACAACAGCGGACCTGCACGGAGCGTCGAAGACCCGCTCATCGCTACTTGCAGCTTTAATTATAATTTTTTTTATTTTTTATATTTACTATTTTACTTTACTTTTTTAATTTGTATTGTATTTTATTCTTTTTATCTTTTATTTCTATTTTCTTATTTGTATTTTTTTTTTTATTATTTACTTTTATTTATTTTATTATTTCTTTCCAAAATTGTCATAAACTACCCCTGATTCTGATTGCTCTGCATGTCTCCTTATTACACAAGCATCTATAACATGTGTGTGTCTGCGTGTGTGTTTGTGAGTGTGTGTGTGTGTGTGTGTGTGGGTGTGTGTGTGCGTGTGTATGTGTGTACATGTGTGTGTGTGTGTGTGTGTGTGTGTGTGTTGGAGTAATAATCACTTTCCACTTTGTCAGACTTGGAGCTGAATGTGTGTGTGATGTGTTTTAAAATTCTACATCACAGAGAGAGAGAGAGAGAAAAGAGAGAGAGAGAGAGAGAGAGAGGAGAGAGAGAGAAGAGAGAGGAGAGAGAGAGAGAGAGAGAGAGAGAGAGAGGGAGAGGAGGGTGATGTAATGTTTTGGATGGATGCAGGATGGACTCACCTTGAGCGAAACTCAGACTGAGCGAGCAGAGCAGGAGGAGAGGAATCATCTCAACAACCTGCACAGAAACAGAGAACAGGAAGTGATAGTTTATAAAAGGAGAAATATATCAACTCCTGATCGGTGTTGTGCAAACACAGGAAGAGAATTAAGTACTTTGACCCAATTCTGATATTCAAGCAACACTTTAAAAGGTCAACTATTATGCAAAATCCACTTATTCATGTATTCTACATCAACATGTGTCCCTCTGTGTTAAGAGATTCTGAAAGTGTCAGGAACAAAGACCCCCTCTCTTTCTGTCCTGATCCATCTTTATAAAGACCTGTCTGAAAGTCAGCTGATCAGATGTTGGTCACTTTGTGATGTCACAATGTTTTTTTCAGTTGAGTAACCATTAGCCAATCACCAACCAAGGTAACCCCCCCCCCCCCCACCTTATCACCTGAATCTCCTCCTAGAGCACCATTGTGTTTTTTTAAACCAATCATCTCTCAGAGGGGCGTGGCCAGCAGTAGCTCATTAGCATTTAAAGCTACAGACACAGAATCAGCACTTTTGAAACAGTCCTGAAACAGAGGGGATTATGGGATGCTGCAATGATCTGTTTGGTGTTTCAGCCAATCAGAGACAGGTTCTGGATATATCTGAGACCTGGAATGTATTGTTGAAAAAGAGTATAATAGGGGACCTTTAAGGGAATCTAAGTATTTGTTTACATGTTGTGCTTCTAGACAATTTTGATATTTCAAGTTTCCTCTTTCTTCCCCTCCATTATTATCCAAATATTTTCCATGTCAGAAATGTCCCATTTGTTCAGAGACGCCTCCTGCCTCTCTGAACAGCTTTCTCTCAGGCTGCAAACTTCCTAACGCTGCGTCCTGATTGGCTGCACACCAGCTGTGATGTCACAGATCCTGCAGGTACGTCCAGGTGTTGAACTGAGATTCAAAGGTCGGAGAAACGTACTACTTCTGAAGATTGGTATCTCATTTAGTTACTCTTAAAAGGAATTCATTCATAGTCATTTAACTACATTTGACTGAAAATTTCACAAAATTATTTTTTTAACATTATGTATATTATTTTATATTATGATACATTTTTTTACACAGTAACACATCTATACAAATAATTTAATATTTTAATATCTAATACACTGACCGAGATAAAGGTCTTTAAGAACATTTTACTGACATTTTATGCATTTTTACTCAAAAGTTACAAGAAAAATAAATATGTTCTTTATTATTTAATCTATGAATCTATCTATATATTTTTGTACACGGTAAGAAATGTGTAAACATTTTTAAAAGTTGCAGAAAATAACCCCCCTTTCGTTTATCTGTGGATGATTTCGTCCTTAAACAATAACATGTCTTAAATTAACATATAAACTGCTTCTTACTAAAG
>CM062282.1:3583682-3586990 GCA_031216635.1 Dissostichus eleginoides | reverse complement strand
GTAAAAAAACAGATTAAGTCTAGTTTCCAGCTCGTATGAGACTACTGAGAGTATACATATGCCCATTTTCTGTGTAAAACTGCCATTTCGGATGCCCAAAAGCCCCCAAAATCACTCCATAATGGTCCAAATTGTCTTCATAGGCTCTAATGCAATTTAATGCTAATTTTAATGCTAATTAATGCAACTTTCACATTGCTATTTACCAGCTCAAAGACTTCTATTGTTACAAAAAACCGAAACGAAAAACAACTGCCGGGCAATTTGCACAATTAGCATAAGTTGGGGAAGAAATGGGGAGGGTGAGTTGTGTTACAGTGTAAAAAAATAGATCATAGTCTAGTTTCCAGCTCATATGAGACTACTGAGAGTACAAATGTGCCCACTTTCTGATTCAAACTGCCATTTCGGATGCCCATTAGCCCCAAAAACCAATCAAAAATGGTCCAAATTGTCAGGCTATAATGCCATTTAATGCTAATTAACGCTTGTTGTCACTGTACATTTTACATTACTTATGTGGCTGTCTATGTTTCTTGTAGTTATTTAATTGCTCTTTTTACTGACCCTAACCAGCACCTAGGGGAAGAAAGGGTGAGGGTGAGTTGGATTGCCATGTCTAGTTTCCAGCTCATATCAGGTCACAGAGAATATAAATATGTCCATTTTTTGGTTAAAATGACCATTATGGAACCTGATCATGTCAGAAATGGATTCAGTATCCCCAATAACCCCCAAGACCACTTCAAATGGTCCAAATTCAAAAGAATCTTCATCAAACTTAATGCTAATTAACGCACTTTACACAGTGCTATTTGCCAGCTCAAAGAGTCATATTGTGAACCCGGAAACGTGAGGACCCCAAAGTTCTATGATATAAATGTATAGTAGGGGTCTCAAGAACATAGAAACTGTCGTATGCTAACCTGCATATGTTGGGTAATTTGCAAAAGTTGCATTAATTAGCATTAATATACACAATAGCTAAAAAAGCTTGGTCCATTTGGATAATTCTGGAGTGGTTCTGGGGGTTATTGAGGATGCTGAATCCATTTCTGACATTATCAGGATCTAGAAAGCAGAAAGTGTTCATATTCCTTCTCCCATCGAGCATTCATTTGCATTATAGCCTACTAAGACGATTTGGACAATTTGGGAGTGGTTTTTTGGGGTTATTGAGGATGCTGAATCTATTTCGAACAATATTAGGATCCAGCAACAAGAAAGTGCCCATATTCCTACTCCCGGTGGGCTTCAGCATCCTCAATAACCCCCAAAAAACCACTCAAATAATGTCAGAAAAAAGCCAGATTTGGTAAAGGGAATGTGCAGTACTATTAGGAGTGGTTTGTGAGGGTTATTGAGGATGCTTAATTGCCATATCTGACTTTATCAGGATCTAGAAACCAGAAAGGACCCGAATTCCTTTGCCTAGTGGGCTTCAGCATCCTCAACAACCTATAAAACCCCTCTCCAAAATTGTCCAAATTGTCTTCATGGACTATAATGCAAATTATTGGGGGTTATTGAGGATGCTTAATTGCCATTTCTAACAATATCAGGATCTAGAAACCCATTTGCGTACTCCAGGTGGGCTTCAGCATCCTCAATAACCCCCCAAAAACCACTCAAATAATGTCAGAAAAAGCCAGATTTAGTAACGGGGGAAAAAACAAGGTGTGCAATACTATTAGGAGTGGTTTTTGGGGGTTATTGAGGATGCTTAATTGCCATTTCTGACAATATCAGGATCTAGAAACCCATATTCTTACTCAATAACTTCCCAAAATCATTATTAATATTCTCCAAATCTGGGAAATAGGGAAATAAGGAAGTAGGGAAATATAAAAGAGTGTCCAACGCACCGAGTCGTGTATCTTGCACTGCATCTGTCCGGTGCTCTGGACCACGCAGGACATCCACAGCCCGTCCCAGATCGTCTGCGCCACCACGATGTTGGAGTCGATGAACGCCGTGACCTTCCACATGGGCAGGCCGCACGCCACCATGACCAGAAGAGAGCCGGCGAGGCACAGCGCCATGCCGAGGGACTCCAGAAACATGGACAGCATGGTGTCAATCAATCAATTTATACTTAGATATATATAGATTAGATATACTCCGGTGTGTGAGAAGGAGGTCTTTTTACTGCGGAGTCCTGAGGCTCTGTGAGCTCTTCATTTAAGAGGAAAACACAATGAGGAACCTTTGAGCCAATCAGCAGCTGAGGGGTTTATTTGCCTCGGCCAATGAGAAGGAGGGGGCGTGTTCAAGCTGCAGACTCGCACACGCCCCCTTTAACACTCCCCTTTTCCAAATCCTGCACATTTATATGTAAATATGGAAAGCCAACAGTGCCATTTAATCCCAACCCTATTCATATTAGTTTTATTTATTTATCGCCACTAAGCATTTTGAAGTTTTTTTTTGCCTTTTTCAGCCGAGAGTGAAAGTACAGACAGGAAGTATGGAAAGCCAACAGTGCCAATAAACACCACTACTTAACAGGTTTTAGTCAAACACATTTTATTTTTTAAACGCAGCTTTTTACGGAGCTTTTACTATCATAAAGAAATGCTTCAATCGCGGCAAAAATACACATTAAGGGGCGTTTTAAATAACCAAAACAAGCTTATCAAGATGTTATTTAACTATAAAAAACTATGAATGAGTGGTGGAGTTTATGGCACGGTTGGCTTTCCATAATCGCTGTACTTTCACGCTAAAAAAGGCAAAAAAAAAACTTCAACATGCAGTTTTTTTGTGGCGATAAATTAATAAAACTAAGATGAATAAAGCCACGCAATGTGATTATTTTTAAATGAATACTCGATCCTTAGAAGCCTCACAGTGGCTTCACTTATCCATTCAAGATTAAAAAAGGCACACTAAAAGCAGCACTTTTAAACCACTAGCACCTGTTTTCTTCAACTCATATCACAAACACCTCACTAAGTGTCATTTTTAAACAATGAAGTGTGCAAGAGAACTGATATTTACCTGAAAAAGGTGTTGAAATATTGTAAAGCAATGTTTCAAACTAAGTAGTGGGGCGTAGGGATTGGGTTATTAAACCCCCCAACAGGAAAGCCCAATTCCCAACCGTACCCTACATGTAGTATGATGGTGTGGTATTGGGTCACACACACACACACACACACACACACACACACACACACACACACACACAGGAAAAGACTCCAAGTAGGAAGCAGTTTATCAGCGTTTTAGAACTCATAATTTGACCCAATAATAATAATAATGTCAAACGAACCCAAATAGCTTAAAGTAAACAGATCTGGAGTCAG
>CM062282.1:3533682-3581182 GCA_031216635.1 Dissostichus eleginoides | reverse complement strand
ACTCTTCAAAACAAGCCACTGCAACAATAACAGTACACACAAATATATCAGTACTTGGTATAAAACCAGGCCCGCCCTCCCTACACGCCGATCACACAGACTGCCTGGGGCCTCACCTCGCGGAGGGGGCCTCCACTTGCACCCCCCCCCCCCCCCCGTCGACGCTCGCAACACAGAAGGCCTCGTCACATCACTTTGTGTGGGGTCACAAGTTGGCCAGGGGCGGCCCTGTATAAAACACACACACACACACACACACACACACACACACACACACACACACACACTCTGTTTTACTGTTGTTTTTATCACAAGTCTTTATTTGAGGAAAAGTTAAAATTCAGGAAATGATTCTGAGGGAACAGTAACCATTCTGAGATCTGTAACAAAAGGGAAAATAGTGACACCTTCAAACGACGTTGTGTTTATAACTAACACTGAACATGATTCAAAGGAAAAACAGCAGATCTGCATTAGTTTTTTCCCTGGTTACTTCTCCTCGTAATAAAAGCGCTGAATTCTTACAGGATGACGACATGCATGTGTCACATCCGCTCTTTGTTCTCCGACAGGTGGACTGAGAGGAAGAGGAGGAAGAGGAGGAAGCCTTCATCTTTTATCAGGACTTTCTAATGACGGGGGTTCCTACAGAGTGAGTCAAAAAACAAAGACCTCACTATTCTGACTCATGCTGCTGACACACACACACACACACACACGCACGCACGCACACACACACACACACACAGACGCACACACACACACGCACGCACAGACACACACACACACAGACGCACACACACACACACGCACAGAAGCACACACACACACACAGACGCACACACACACATGCATGCACAGACACACACACACACACACACAGACGCACACACACACACACACACGCACAGAAGCACACACACACAGACGCACACACACACACACGCACAGAAGCACACACACACACACTATCGGACTAATAAAACACTATTGAACGGCTAAATTACAGCTACTACAAAATAAAAGAGGGACATTATTTACCTTCATTTAAGAGGGAAATGTTGTCCTTTTAACGCAGCTTTAGTTAGTGTCGGAGCTATATTTAAATGTATATTATTGAATAGTTAACAACACGTTTATTTCCTTGTTGTTTTTGCTTATAGTAAATGTATAATTATTTAAGTTAGCTAAAGTAGTTTTATGCTTTTATTTTGAAGGAGGAGGAAAGGGTCGAGGAGGAAGGAGTCCAGGAAGAAGGAGTCGAGGAGGAAGGAGTCAAGGAGGAAAGGGACGAGGAAGAAGGAGTTGAGGAGGAAGGAGTCCAGGAGGAAGGAGTCCAGGAGGAAGAAGTCCAGGAGGAAGGAATCCAGGAGGAAGGAGTCCAGGAGGAAGAAGTCCAGGAGGAAGGAATCCAGGAGGAAGGAATTGAGGAAGAAGGGGTCGAGGAGGAAGGAGTCGAGGAGGAAGGAGTCAAGGAGGAAAGGGACGAGGAAGAAGGAGTTGAGGAGGAAGGAGTCGAGGAGGAAGGAGTCCAGGAGGAAGGAGTCCAGGACAAAGGAGTCCAGGAGGAAGGAGTCCAGGAGGAAGGAGTCCAGGAGGAAGGAGTTGAGGAAGAAGCGGTCGTGGTGTATTTGGCCACTGGGCGATATATGGTTTTTACATAACGGCCAAGATCATAAAGAAATAAACCAGATATTCAACTCAAGTGAAGCGGCCTCTAACTGGCTCCTCAGCGGCTGTTTGTAGGGTATTATTGTAAATTGGGAAGTTGCTTATTTAATTTTGTATTAAACGCTTGAACCACCAGGGGTCGCTGTATACCTAAAACCGCCAACGGGTAAAATGTACCCGCTATTAGAATGCATTGATTTTCAAGGTACAATGTTCTTTTATTGATCATACTAGAACGCAGGGTTAAGAGTTTTGATCGCACAGTGATGAAACTTATACCAATAGAATCTGTGGACTCTCAGCTTTCATATGATATCTAGTTTGTGCAGATTACATGAAGTATAAAAGATCGCTAACGTGAGTTATGTGCAAAGTGTCTCTCTCTCTCTCTCTCTCTCTCTCTCTCTCTCTCTCTCTCTCTCTCTCTCTCTCTCTCTCAATTCAATATGCTTTATTGGCATGAATGTCAGGTGAACAATATTGCCAAAGCGTCACATATTTCGCTGCTTCTATGCTGCTGGCACTATTTTCTCCAAGTACATGTTGCATTTTATTCTGGTCAGACAGTGATTCAAAATCTTGGAGTTGACATGTTATCTTTGTAAAGAACTTTGTTCTAATGTCTTGGTATGTTTGACAGTGCAGCAGAAAGTGTTGTTCTGTCTCCACCTGTCTCTGTGGAGAGAGCTGACACAGCCTCTCTTCTCTGGGCAGCCAGGTCTGCCTGTGTCGGCCAGTCTCTACGGCCAGGCTGTGGTCACTGAGTCTGTACATTGTTAATGTCTTTCTCAGTTTGGGATCAGTCACGGCGGTCAGATAGTTTGCCACTGTGTACTGTCTGTTTAGAGCCAAATAGCATTGAAGTTTGTTTTGGGTTTTCGTGGTACATGTCCAATAGTTGATGTAATTTTCTTTTTCTTTAGCTATGATTTGGTTGGGCCAGATTGTGTGAGAGCTGTCCTGAGGCCTGTTAGAGGAGGTGAGCCTCAGGACCAGCTGGTTGAGGCGACTCCTCTCTATGTTCTCCTCTTGGCAATGGAGGGCTTTGTAATGGTAGGACTTGGGATCACTGGTTTTTAGGTGGTTGTAGAATTTGACTGCTCTTTTTTGTATCCTAATTAAAAGGGGGAATTGGCCTAGCTCAGCTCGGCATCCATTGTTGGGGGTGTTCCTGTGGACTCTCAGGATGCTCTTGCATATCTCTGCATGTAGGGTTTCTATTGGGTGTTTGTCCCATTTATCAAGTCTTGATTTCCAAGAGGACCCCACACTTCGCTACCATACAGTACGATTGGTTCTATGATTGTATTGAATATTTTGAGCCAGATTCTAACAGGTATATCTATATTTGAAGACTTTTTGATAGCATAGAAAGCCTTTCTTCCTTTGTCTCTGAGATCATTAATGGCCAGATTGAAATTTCCTGTCGAAGTAATTTTTAGTCCCAAATATGTGTAGCTGTGTGTGTGTTCTATGTCAGTGGAGCCCAGGAAGAAGCGGTGTGGGTTTCCCTGACCCCTGGGTCGTTTCTGGAAGACCATAATCCTGGTCTTTTCCAGATTAACTGTCAGGGCCCAGGTCTGACAGAAGCTTTGCAGATGATCCATTTGCTGTTGTAATGCCTCCTTAGATGGAGCTAGCAATATTAGATCATCTGCAAACAGGAGGCATTTAATCTGTGTGTCAGAGAGGGTGAGTCCAGGGATATCAGATTGTTCTAATGATTTTGCCAATTGATCAATATAAATGCTAAATAGGGTGGGGCTGAGACTGCAGCCCTGTTTCACCCCTCTACTTTGGGGGAAGAAATCTGTTTCCATATTGCCAATTTTCACAGCACATTTATTATTTGTATACATTGTTTTAATGATATCATATGTTTTCCCCCCCACACCGTTTTCAATCAACTTCAGGAACAGACCGTTCTGCCAAATTGAGTCGAATGCTTTTTTGAAATCTACAAAACAAGAGAAAATCTTCTTATTTTGGTGGACATGTTTATGAATGAGGGTGTGGAGGGTATATATATGGTCTGTAGTCCGATTTAAATCCAATCTGACTCTTGCTCAGGACATTATGTTCACTGAGGAAGTCTTGCAGTCGGCTGTTTAGGATGCTGCAGAATAACTTCCCCAGGTTGCTGCTGACACATATGCCTCGGTAATTGTTTGGGTCAAATTTATTTCCATTTTTAAATATTGGTGTGATGATTCCTTTGCTCCAGATGTCAGGGAAATGTCCAATGCTCAGAACGAGGTTGAATAGTTTCAACATGGCAGTGTTGAACTTATGGCTGCTAAATTTCAGCATTTCATTTAAAATGCCATCAGGACCGCTGGCCTTCCTTGGTTGTAGGGTCTGGATTTTAGCCAGGATCTCTTCTATAGTAATGTTATAGTCTAAAGGGTTCTGGTTGTCTTTAACGACTGATTCTAGAATGTGTAGTTTGTTGAGGAGATCATTTTGGGCCGAATTCAGTGTAATGGTACTATACAGGTTTTCAAAGTGTGTTTTCCAAATGTCCCCATTTTGAATAGCCAGTTCTTCCTTGTGTGGTTTGCTGAAAGAGTGCCATTTCTTCCAGAAAGTATTTGAGTCAATGGACTCTTCAATGATTTCAAGTTGGTGCTGCGCATGTTGCTCCCTTTTAGTTCTGAGTGTTCTTCTGTATAGTTTCAGTGTTTCCCAATATTGGAGGCGGAGCTCAGGATTGTCAGGTTGTCTGTGTTTTTGATTTGATAAACTTCTGAGGGTTTTTCTCAGATGTCTGCAGTCTGTATCAAACCACTTTTCATTGGCTGACTTTTTTGATTTATGATATTGTGGTTTTTTCAGATTGGATAAATCTGCCACATTATCAAAGATGCTGTTAATATCCCATACAGCCTGATTCAGGCCATCATTACTGTGGGGATATAGGGTGGATAGAAAATGGTCTAATTGGGATTGAATTGTTTGATGTCTGATTGCTTTCTGGTAGTCGTCCTTGCTATTGTTTGTCCATCTATAAGGTTGTTTTGTATAGTTCAGTTTACTGGGTTCTGCTGCGTGAGGGTCTGTTACTGTCTTTTTAATGTAGAGTGTAATTTTACTATGATCAGATAAGGGTGTTAGGGGGCTGACTGTGAATGCCCTCAGACAGAAGGGGTCGAGGTCTGTGATGCTATAATCTACTGAGCTATTGCCAAGAGGAGCTGTGTGTGTAGTGACCAAAGGAGTCCCCTCGAAGCCGACCGTTAACAATGTACAGACCCTGCGTTCGGCACAGCTGCAGTAGTTGCTGCCCGCTTTTGTTGACAGTTTTGTCAAAGTTGTTCCTGTGGGGATGTGAAGGGAGGGGAATGCTGATTTGGCCAGGTATATGTTTGTCTCCCTGTGGGCTAATAGAATCTGGTTCTATACCTGTCCTGGCATTAAGGTCCCCACAAATCAGGACACTTCCCTGGGCCTGGTACTGATTGATCTCATCTTCAAGAATGGAGAAACTATTTTCACTATAATAAGGGGATTCTGATGGGGGGATATATGCTGTACACATGAATATGTCTTTATCCATGGCGACCACCTCTCTTTTTATTTTGAGCCAAATTGAAAATTCGCCTTTTTTGATTAGTTCTATTGAGTGTACAAGTTTTTCTTTGTACCAAATCAGCATTCCTCCTGAATCCCTGCCCTGGGTTACTCCTTTGAGTTTGGTGGATCGGAACACTATCTCTCTATAGCCTAAGGGACAACCAGTGGACATGTCTCCTCTACACCAGGTCTCCTGTAAAACAATCACATCTGCATCTCCTAACTCTTTGGTGAAGTCTGGGGTCCTGCTCTTAAGGCCAAAAGCAGAGGACCTCAGACCCTGGACATTCCAACATGAAATAATAAATGATTTAGATTGCATTTAACTTAAAACAGAGAAAGATTCAGAGCATTCAACATTAAAATGAGATAAACTCCCAAATCCCTGGTTGTCAATAAATAGGTTAATTTAAGAACACATTAGATATATGGGATTTCAATATACGATAGATTTAACAATTTAACATAACAGTTTTTTTTTGTTTTTTTTTGTCTACTGTATGCAAGCAAGAAAACAAACAATGAGTACTGATTGTCTACTGTGGTACCTGACCTATCAGGTGGGAGCAGAGCAGGCTGAGCATCTGCTGGATGTCTCTCAGCTCGTCGTGTGGGGGGGTGTGGGTGGGTTCAGGGACATGGGTGGTGGTGGTAAGGGTTGGGCCTGCTGTTCTCTTCACTGCCTGAGCATAACTCAGTGGGTCAGGGTGTAGCTCCCGTCGCTGTGGTTGGGGTGGGACCCCTGGGGACAGGAGTGGTTCTGGCCTTGCTTGAGGGTAATCATAGCTGCCCTGGTGGGATCTTAGTGGGGCATGGTGTGGAAGAAGATGAGGATGATCTTGTCTCCATGGGTGTTGTCTGGGTGGTGGTCCAGTGGGGTGCCTTTCTGGTCTAAGGGGGTTTTGGGCCGGGCTGCTCCTTCTGCGGGGTGTGGATTGGTCTCTGTTGAGAGCGACGTCTTTCAGTGTCCGGGCGAAGATGGGGACTGTGTTTTTATACAGATGGACGTGGTCGTATAGACAGTTGATATCCAGAGTGGGGTGATGGGCCAGGTGGACGTTGGGCCTCAGGATACAGTCTCTGGACATGTTGCTGTTGATCCTGTGGATGGTGTCGGGTGGAGGTCTTTCCTTGGTAGCAGGGTTGACATGACCACTCTGCTGTTGGGGAAGGTGGTGGAGGCTTTCTCTATCACTCCTCTGAGTGACTCTGACACTCTCTCCTGCTGGCTCCTCAGGTCGTTGGAGCCAGTGTGGATGATGATGTGGCTTGGGGATCCCAGCTGCTGCTCTGACAGCAGGTCCATGGCATGTTGGGTGTTTGGACACCAGATTTTAGCCACTGTGTGGGTGGGGAAAAGTTTATTTTCATCAATGAATTTGCCATTGGAGTCGATGAGGATAACGATGTCTGGCTTCCCTCTCTGCTGTGCTGGTCTGGAAGGATGAGGGGTGGTGTTAGTCTGTGGGCTAGGGGTGGTGTTCATCTGTGTGATGGGGGGAGATCTGGGAGTTGGGTTAGCATGTGGGCTAGAGATGGAGCTGGGAGTAGAGGGTGGCTGCTGAGTTGGAGGGTTCTGGCTGCTCTCAATGGGGGTCACAGGGTTCTGGTTGTGGTCTGGGTGTGAGTCCAGCTGCTCTTTAACTCTCTCTCTCTCCTGAAGCTCCTCAGACAGAGCAGTCAGTTCCTCCTGTAGCTCCGTCTCTCCTCTCTCAGCTCCCTCACCTCCTCTGTCAGAGCGGTCAGCCGTGCCATGTGACTCTCTCTGTCCTGCTGCAGCTCTCGCACCTCAGTCCTCACGGTGGACAGCTCTCTCCTGTTGCTGTCTCTGTCCTGCCTCAGCTTGGTGAGCTCTGTGCTGATGGCAGACGAGTCTTGCTGGACCCTGGTGTCCTGGGCTGGCTGTTGGCTGATTAGCTCTCGCAACTGTACGAGCTCTCTCTCCAACTCTATGAATTTAACCTTCAGGTCAGTGATGGCGCGGTCCAGCTGGGGGTCTGGTTCTGGACCGGTGGGCTCCTTCTTCTCAGGGTCAGCAGCGGGCAGCCTGAAGTGGGGGTGTGTCTGTCTCTGGCAGGGTGTGGTTGTTGTCAGTGGGGGCAGATTTCTCCTGTTGGGCCCGTTCCTTTATAAGGAGAAAGTCCAGCTCAAATGGTGTGAGGTTCCCCTGCACCATGACAGTCCCGTTCTTATACATGTTGACTGTTGTCATGACAGTGTCTGGGTCTTCTACCTCTTTAATTTTGATTTTCCAGCCATTGCAGATCCCCTCTTTCTTCACAGAAGGGTAGTGGGCACTTATGGCGGCGTGCCATGCTAATGGCTGGTCTGTGAGGAAGATCAGATTGCTGACTTCTCCACTCTTGTACAGGTCAGCAAAGAGCGTCTCTGGTCTATCCTTCAACAGTTTTAATTTGTATGCCTTCCTGGCACTGTCATTTTTTACCTCTTGTGGGTATACAAGAGGAACAGCCTCTGTACAGGCTGTGGTTGAAGCCATGGGGCTCTGCTGCTGCTGAACTGCTGCTGTTGTTGCTCCTGAATTCCTCTTCTTAGCTTGGTGTTAGTTAGCTAGCAGGACAGTTAGGCTAACCGTCAGTTTGGCAGTTGGTTGGCAGTTGGTTAGCTTCTCTGCTGGGTTCTTCAGTTGAACAGTGTTGGTTAGCTAGCAGGACAGTTAGGCAAACCGTCAGTTTGGCAGTTAACTAACCGTCAGTTTGGCAGTTGGTTAGCAGTTGGTTAGCAGTTGGTTGGCAGTTGGTTAGCTTCTTTGCTGGGTTCTTCAGTTGAACCGTATTTTCCCAAGTTTCTTGCCGTATCTCTTTCTTTTTTTGTTTCCAGGTAGGTCAATCCGTTCAACAAGTGTTTCTTCTTATAATTTTGTCAGAAAAGTTTAAGTTTATCTCATTTTAAAAACAGAAAAGTTGAAATCTTCAGGAGCTCATGATGATGCTGCTGTTCTCATCAAAAGTCTCTCTCTCTCTCTCTCTATCTATCTCTCTCTATCACTATCTCTCTATCTATAAGGAACTGCAGTAAACAACAGGCGTTGCTATAGCAACACGTCATGTTTATGTTTACGCGCGAGATCAATAGGGCGAAAATAACTGCATTTTCTATAAGGTAAATATTACTATTAATATATTATAGTTTGATAGGAGCAGAAGTACCTGTTTCTCGCGCACTTCAGCTCTGTGTGGGGTTAAACAATATGTAAGGGATAATGTGCAGCGACGCGGTCATTATGGGGAATCAGGCTGATCAGGCCCGACGCGAAGCGGAGGGATCTAGATCTGCATGAAGGGTGTTCTTTTCCCCATAATGACCGCGTCGCTGCACATTATCCCGCTTATTACATGGCCACATTCTCAACAAAGTAACGATATGACTCCCAATATTAATTGAAATGCTTTTATAGATTTAGAAAATGTTTTTATTGATTTAAAAAATAGTACGCTATTATTTATTTAAAATGACATGCATCCGCTAAGAAAAATAGTCCGTTGTTACAGTTTGAACTAACGTAGCAACGGCAGGAACTGCTTCGATAGCGTTTTTGAGGAGCTTTTTGATTACAGATTTGAAAACATCGCTGCTTGCTTTAAAAGTAGCACAATTCATTATGTCAAACCTTGGAAAGTATCTAGATATCCCTGCCCTGATGCCAAAGTAACTGGCAACTGAATATGTGTCGCCGTTTGATGTCTATGTCTGGACCGTTGCGTAAAAAGGAGGGTTTCTGCCCGTTACTTCTCCGCTGTTTTTCTTGTCCCAGTTTGAAACTGTATACAGTTAATCGACCGAACTTCTTTGTAAGCGTCCTTAACAACGGTCAATAAATCCTTGACAGCGGTCTGTCTGTTCTGGATTAACAACGTGTCACGTGTTCTGAATTGACCAATCAGAATAGAGCCATTCAACTAAGCCATGTAATAAGCACTGATAATTTCCTCAAGTATTCTCATTAGTAATAATATGAAGACATAACCTAAGTGATATAACAATTGACTACAGCAGCTTCTGAGTCTGGGTGTACGGTTCCCCGGTGCGTTACAACAAGGAACACATTTTTCTTCCAGTTAAAAAAAAAACCATGATGGCGAAGGTGTCTGCTGCAAGGCATGTGTTAGAATGCACTGTCATCACGTGATGCGAGACATGTAGTAGAATGCCATGACATCACATGATGCAAGGCATGTACGTAGAATGCCATGACATCACGCCATGCAAGGCATACATAGAATGGCATGACATCATTAGATGATCAAAGGCACGCCATGGCATGATGTCACGCCAGATAGATAGATAGATAGATAGATAGATAGATAGATAGGCCACCATGAACAAAGGTACACAATTTCCTTCTTATTAGAAAGACTACCGCGACCCTTGTAGCCACATCAGGATCCAACATAGATTAGTTTTGGTGTTGGAGGACGAACAGACCATAACCAGAATTACCTTTAACTGCATTGGTTTTAGAATTATTTTTTTTGTTATTGGAAGGGGTTTGAGCACTATCAGAGACATAATGGAAAGAAATGAGCTGTCTCAAGATACCCAGGATGCCCTTTGCGTCTATATGACTGAGGAGTCTCCGGGGCCCTCACAAAGGGTTCCTGGAAAAGTGTGTGTACGACTCGTGGACATTTTTGACCATGTTTGGACTCTTCGTGTGGAAGAAAGAGCAAGCATAGCGAAATATTACGCAGAAAGGGTTCATAAGCAGGAGGAAGTCTTGGTAGACACAATTACATTACTGCACTCTCATAAAGACATAAAGAGAGGAGGACATCCCAGCACGAGTCAGGAAAGGTCCAATCAAAAGCT
Source organism: Dissostichus eleginoides (assembly GCA_031216635.1). Taxonomy (NCBI): domain Eukaryota; kingdom Metazoa; phylum Chordata; class Actinopteri; order Perciformes; family Nototheniidae; genus Dissostichus; species Dissostichus eleginoides. The sequence goes on along the minus strand of CM062282.1, from coordinate 3,571,108 downwards.
CAGCATATTCGACATTCACGAGATTACTACAATGTTGAAAAATGACGAAAAAAATATGGCCGAGTTCAGGGATGAGAATGAGAGGGTACATGAGTGTTTGGAATCAGTTATAACGTCACTTAACTTGAAGTTAAGTGACGTGAGGGAGGAAAGTTCTAGGCATTTAACAAAGCTAGAAGAGAGATTGGCTTTGAGTGAGACGAATGCCAACATTACTGCTGAACTTGACTCTGTGAGAGCACACAAACAGGCAGAGATAGAACAGTTGAGACAAGCACTGAACGATTTTCACGATATGGTAGTATTTCGGAATGAGCAAGATAAGAGCCATGCAGATGAGCTGGTTAGACTTCAGTCTCTGACTGTGAAAGAAAACGAGGAAAATGAAATCCTGAAAAAAGTTGTGGAAGATCTTCAGGAGCAACTGGAAGAGTCAAGGATGCAAATCTTGATTCAGGAGGACCTAACAACAAAGAAAGAAGGGGACATTGCTGAAAGGATACACACGATGGTGGAGTCAGTGACTGCCTCTCATCAGTTGGAGTTAAGAGAAAGCAGTGAGACAAATATCCAAAACACAAGAAAGCTAGAAGAGGAGAGATTGGCTTTGAGTGAGACGAATGCCAACATTACTGCTGAACTTGACTCTGTGAGAGCACACAAACAGGCAGAGATAGAACAGTTGAGACAAGCACTGAACGATTTTCACGATATGGTAGTATTTCGGAATGAGCAAGATAAAAGCCATGCAGATGAGCTGGTTAGACTTCAGTCTCTGACTGCGAAAGAAAACGAGGAAAATGAAATCCTGAAAAAAGTTGTGGAAGATCTTCAGGAGCAACTGGAAGAGTCAAGGATGCAAATCTTGATTCAGGAGGACCTACAACAAAGAAAGAAGGGGACATTGCTGAAAGGATACACGATGGTGGAGTCAGTGACGGCCTCTCATCAGTTGGAGTTAAGAGAAAGCAGTGAGACAAATATCCAAAACACAAGAAAGCTAGAAGAGGAGAGATTGGCTTTGAGTGAGACGAATGCCAACATTACTGCTGAACTTGACTCTGTGAGAGCACACAAACAGGCAGAGATAGAACAGTTGAGACAAGCACTGAACGATTTTCAGGATATGGTAGTATTTCGGAATGAGCAAGATAAGAGCCATGCAGATGAGCTGGTTAGACTTCAGTCTCTGACTGTGAAAGAAAATGAGGAAAATGAAATCCTGAAAAAGTTGTGGAAGATCTTCAGGAGCAACTGGAACAGTCAAGGATGCAAATCTTGATTCAGGAGGACCTGACAACAAAGAAAGAAGGGGACATTGCTGAAAGGATACACGAGATGGTGGAGTCAGTGACTGCCTCTCATCAGTTGGAGTTAAGAGAAAGCATTGAGACAAATATCCAAAACACAAGAAAGCTAGAAGAGGAGAGATTGGCTTTAAGTGAGACGAATGCCAACATTACTGCTGAACTTGACTCTGTGAGAGCACACAAACAGGCAGAGATAGAACAGTTGAGACAAGCACTGAACGATGTTCAGGATATGGTAGTATTTCGGAATGAGCAAGATAAGAGCCATGCAGATGAGCTGGTTAGACTTCAGTCTCTGACTGCGAAAGAAAACGAGGAAAATGAAATCCTGAAAAACGTTGTGGAAGATCTTCAGGAGCAACTGGAAGAGTCAAGGATGCAAATCTTGATTCAGGAGGACCTGACAGCAAAGAAAGAAGGGGACATTTCTGAAAGGATACACGAGATGGTGGAGTCAGTGACTGCCTCTCATCAGTTGGAGTTAAGAGAAAGCAGTGAGACAAATATCCAAAACACAAGAAAGCTAGAAGAGGAGAGATTGGCTTTGAGTGAGACGAATGCCAACATTACTGCTGAACTTGACTCTGTGAGAGCACACAAACAGGCAGAGATAGAACAGTTGAGACAAGCACTGAACGATTCTCAGGATATGGTAGTATTTCGGAATGAGCAATATAAGAGCCATGCAGATGAGCTGGTTAGACTTCAGTCTCTGACTGCGAAAGAAAACGAGGAAAATGAAATCCTGAAAAAAGTTGTGGAAGATCTTCAGGAGCAACTGGAACAGTCAAGGATGCAAATCTTGATTCAGGAGGACCTAACAACAAAGAAAAAGGGGACATTTCTGAAAGGATACACAAGATGGTGGAGTCAGTGACTGCCTCTCATCAGTTGGAGTTAAGAGAAAGCAGTGAGACAAATATCCAAAACACAAGAAAGCTAGAAGAGGAGAGATTGGCTTTGAGTGAGACGAATGCCAACATTACTGCTGAACTTGACTCTGTGAGAGCACACAAACAGGCGGAGATAGAACAGTTGAGACAAGCACTGAACGATTCTCAGGATATGGTAGTATTTCGGAATGAGCAAGATAAGAGCCATGCAGATGAGCTGGTTAGACTTCAGTCTCTGACTGTGAAAGAAAACGAGGAAAATGAAATCCTGAAAAACGTTGTGGAAGATCTTCAGGAGCAACTGGAAGAGTCAAGGATGCAAATCTTGATTCAGAAGGACCTGACAACAAAGAAAGAAGGGGACATTGCTGAAAGGATACACGAGATGGTGGAGTCAGTGACTGCCTCTCATCAGTTGGAGTTAAGAGAAAGCATTGAGACAAATATCCAAAACACAAGAAAGCTAGAAGAGGAGAGATTGGCTTTGAGTGAGACGAATGCCAACATTACTGCTGAACTTGACTCTGTGAGAGCACACAAACAGGCAGAGATAGAACAGTTGAGACAAGCACTGAACGATGTTCAGGATATGGTAGTATTTCGGAATGAGCAAGATAAGAGCCATGCAGATGAGCTGGTTAGACTTCAGTCTCTGACTGTGAAAGAAAACGAGGAAAATGAAATCCCGAAAAACGTTGTGGAAGATCTTCAGGAGCAACTGGAAGAGTCAAGGATGCAAATCTTGATTCAGGAGGACCTGACAACAAAGAAAGAAGGGGACATCCCAGAGTCTTCACTTGATGAGGATGAGACCAGAAGTGTGTGGCGTTATGGTTTTAAAGGTCCACTAAGATTTGCTCTGCAAGTTGGTGTCAGCGCTTTAGTGACTGTCACCGGTGGTATCATTGTCGCATCAGTGGATGCCTTCAACTCAGACTGTAACGGCAGCCAGTCAAGCTATGTATGCAGCCTGCTAACGTCACTCTGCAACGTCAGCCATGCAGTACCCCCCCCCTTCTAAACAGCTTTAGCTCAATTATTTGTTTATAAATATAAATGATCAATATAATGTGAGATTTATTGATCATTTATATTTATAAATGAAGAGGCGGCTTGATGCTCCCAGTCCCAAGCCAGTACGGGTTTACGCCGGGTGCTCCCGTTTTTTCCCGCAGACACACACATCATAAAAAAAATGACCAGAGTGATGAAGCTCTGCTAATACCTCATTCACACCAACGGTGTTTCAGGGCCGGTTCGGAGCTGGAGCTTGAAAAGCACCGGGTTTTCCTGTTCACGCCGCAGCGGAGCAGCCTCTTAGCTCCGGAATCCGGTTCGTTTCAAGCACCAAAAAATTCTCCGGCTAGAGCAAAGCACCGCATACGTCACGCTTACGTCGAGGCGGGGGCAGGGGCCTACGGAATCGTCGTTGAAGTTGATGATTACGATTGTAAAGCAGTTTTGAATGTAGCATGTAACGACTGTAAAGTTGGTAGAAAAGTCGTCCCATTTCTTCCATTTCGTTTCGACAGAGCAAAACCAAAACGAGTAGCGCTTCAACACAATCGGCCATTGTTGTTGTTGTCGGTGTGAGCTGTGAGGGGTTTCCGCGCGGTTTGGCTTTATGAAGCAGGCACGCAAACGGTTACGTCATGACGCAAACGATGACGCAATGACGCAGCACCAGTCGGGCTCTGAGTGGTGTGAAAAGAGCCGGAGCTAAACCGAAGAACCGGTTCTGAACCTGAAAAGCTCTAGCACGGAGCTTGAATCGGAGTTGCGTTGGTGTGAATGAGGTATCAGAGAACTCCTTAAGACCAGAGCGATGAGAGCCTCCCAGAGTCCTCGCTTGCCAGGCTCGTTTGTGGCGTTGTTGTGCTTAGGGTCTACAAAAGGTAGCTCTGCAAGTTGGCATCAGCGTTTTGGATGTGACTATCTTCGCTGTAATAATGGCCCATTATTTGTTTATAAATATAAATGATCAATATAATGTGATACTTATATTTCTAAATGAAGAGGCGGCGTGATGTTCCCAAGCCAGTATGGGTTTACGCCGGGTACTCCCGTTTTTTTCCCCGCAGACACACATTAACTAAAAAAAAAGACCACAGCAATGAGAGCTCTGCTAAGACAACTCCTAAGGACCAGAGCGACCAGAGCCATAATATTAGCAAAGTGTGTACCACATTTCGTGAATATCACAGAAACTATCTGTGAGAATCTTTGAATCAGAATCAAAATCAAGTTCATTGCCAAACAATTTAGCATTAAAAAAGAATAGAGACAAGTATTTACACCACGTTTAAATGTAACAAGACAATGAACCTTAACAGCTGAAAAACGTATGAGAATACATCGCAAACTACAGTGTATAATACTTTAAAGTGGAGGGCTGTGCAAAATATAGTCAGAGAGCATGGCTCACAGTATTAAAAAAACATGACTCACCAGCAGTGACTAGGGAGTCACACTGAGTGATAGTTTGATAGTATTGTTATTTGTTAAATTAAGATTAATTGAAGTTTCAAGATTGCCTATAATACGTTAAAAAAATTGTAAAGATCTCAGCGGCGGCTCCAGAGTATTTTTGTTGGGTAATCTATGGTAGCGCTAACCCATACAGTGGTGGGGCTCAAGCAGGGCCGGCCCTAGACATTTTGGTGCCCCAGGCGAGATTATGATTTGGTGCCCCCCCCCCCTCCAAGCAATACACAATAGAATATATAAAGAATAAATGAAAAATCTCTACAACAGACCCATACACTACAAAAACTGAAACGTATTGACATGTTGGTTATGTACATAAAGAAGGTTTCAAATGTATTCATTATTGTATGAACATATTTTAATTGGGGGGTGGACGTCACATCCTCTAGGGGGGTCCGGGGGTATGCCCCCCCGGGAAGATGTTTTTTTAACATTTTAAAGTAAAATGCTTCAATCTGGTGCACTTTGAGCAGAATTACTAGAGACTAGATCTAGGGGTACAACTCTAAAACACCCATATGAAAAAGATCAGTTTACATTTTAATAACCAAATAAGTATGTGAACATAACCAAACCTACCATAGCCAATAACAAATAAATGTAACTTTTTTTTTTTTTGTTCATTCATATCTTATTTTACCAGTTAACATTTATTTATTTATGCATATTTTTTTATATCTCCAGTTTTAAATTATATTTTTAGTTTACTGTCCTATAGTGTACATTGGAATGATTTCAAACCTGTTGTTATATATCCTAATAATTATAAAAGTGTGCCTTGGAAATATTTGTTTACATAAATTGTGACCAAACCGTTTGAGACCCACTGAGATAACCTAGACTAAAGTGAACTATCTAAACACTCAGAGTCCTTTACCTCACTGAGCTGTAGTTATCAGCCTCAATCCAACAACAATCCGTGGTACCGATGCGCGCCCTCTCTCTCTCTCGCTCGCTCGGAGGCTCGCTCGCACTTTGGCTGTGAGCTGCGGGCGCCTGATAAGTCAACATCCCCCACTTTCATCACTTCTTACAGCGCACATCGTACAGGGCAAATGCAAAATGTTGCCGTCCGGCCCGGGGTGCAAAGGGTGTTTACTTTATTCAATTATTAATGTAAATGTATTACATCAAGGGCAGAAAATGAGGCAGAATAAAAATGTAAAAAAATGTTCGTGTTCATATTCTTTATTTTCTTTTTCCTCAGCGCAGCGCCCCTCCAGATCTGGCGCCCTAGGCGACCGCCTAGTTCGCCAGTGCCAAGGGCCGGCCCTGGGCTCAAGTCAGTAGGTTCAAGTTTCTTTATGTTGTCATACGAACATAGCTACAGTGTAGTTATGCCGATTAAATTCTTAGGTCACAGGCTTCTCCAACAGTGCAACACAATAACACAGATAAACAGAAACATATAGTGCAAGTGAATAGTAATATAGTAACCCTAACCCTACAACAGAAACATAGTTTAAATAAACACAAAAAATATACGAAAAAGGGCAAAGTTGGAGAGGAGCCAAAAGACAATGCGGCCATCTTTCACGGCGCAGAGTATTACTGCAATGTAATTACATACACGCTATATTGCCCCCCCTGACAGTGAAGGCGTGAGGCTTAGATTATTTCCCTGTCTCCTTTTTTCAGCAAAATTACATCGAGAGCAACAGGTGTGAGTTAAACCAGTGGTTCTCAACTGGTCACGCCTCAGGACCAACTTTTTTCCTTCGTCAATAAATCGCGACCCAAAGATATAATACCAAAAAAAGTGCAGTATATAAGCTTCTCTTGAAGTACAGTGCATACATCTTCAGTAAATGTCCATGGGAATAAACCCACATCCTCAACATTGTGTGTGCCATGCAAGGCAGATGATATCCCTTCACAGAACTACAGTATGCTTTTTAAACAAGTTTAAACTGTTGATGGTCATCAAGTTTCTAGAATCCAAATTGAACTGTATGAAATAAAAAGGCACATTTGTCTTGTAGTAAATAAAAAGGGCGACCTGGAGCCAATCCTGCAATTTTTGTGTTTTGTTACTTTGTTCTGAAAGCTGAACCTGCTGCTCCTCAGAGAGAAGAGGAGAGAGGCTGTGTGGATTACTTTACATTGTGGATAAGGGCGGATAGCCCCCATTGTTCTGTGTGTCAAAATGAAAGACAACCCACACACCTACCAATCATCAAACCGTGGGGTCTTATTTCATTACGTGTTGAATGTTGTATCCACGGATGTATAAAGAGAAGTTCTACTGCAAAATGATTCTCCGTCGGGACTTCCTGCAACAACACCACGCCGTTATCTTGATTCTGATTGGCCAGAAGACATTATCCAAGATGTTTTATTGAGAAGACGATCACTACGTGACAAAAGTTTTCAAAACCGTTTCTAGTCTTCGGCATTTCCAGACAAGCGGCTGCTGACATCAATCTTACTAACTGCTGTCTGTGCAATTTACTCTGCGTGAGTTGGCGGACTTTTCACTGTGAACGTGACGTATGATAGTAAACGTTGGAGATCCAATGGGGATACTGAATGGCGGATCTGAGTACTCTCAATCAGTAATGCGTGACGCAAACCCAACGGATGATCCAATGATAATAAACAAACATTTGCATAAAGCATATTTGTCCACTCATATGTTGATAAGAGTATTAAAAACTTGAAAAATATCCCTCTAAGGTACATTTAGAACAGATAAAAAATGTGCGATTAATTTGCGATTAATCGCGATTAACTATTTTAATCGACTGAAAGCCCTAAAAAAAACGTGTAATAGCTACGTTTGTCCACAGGGCAAAACGTAGTATATTTAAGCAATAGCTCATGACAGGCCGTGGTATATGATCATTATATCACAGCTAAGGGGCGTGGTTCGGCCCGACGCGAAGCACAAAATCACAAATAACCCTCATTTTGTAACAAAAAAACATGGAGCTCAAATTATCTTCGTAATATCTATCAAACTATGGATCCTACACATCGACTGGACGTAGATTATAAAAGTACAATATACACTTCTCGCTAGAAATTTAATCAAAAAGCATTTTAACGGCCAAACTATCCTACAATTTAGGATTTTCCACTAAAAATAAATCGGGTTTCCGCCACTTTTTTTTTTCTCACTGGGAAAGTTTGCGATCACGTGACATGGACACCGGTCATTAGAAATGAATAGGACAACATATTGTATCCATGTCACGTCTTGAGAGGGTTATTTGTGAATATACTACGTTTTGCCCTGTGGACAAACCTACGTTTTTTTGTGAGACAGAGGGTGTTTCTCAATGTTGAGGACGCTTCCTTGGTAGCACATGTCTTCCGAGTCACTTGCTTCAGAAGCGAGGCAAGAATCCTTCCTAGCCTCGGAAAACGAAGAATGGTGGAACAGGCTAACAGGTGTGCTGGTGTGCGTCATATGCGAGGCCCCGCCTTAAATGGAGCGCGACTTCCGCCAAAGATTTGGAAATTGGACCGTGCGCAATGCATCGTGGGGATTTTAAGACCGCGGAGGATACACATGTGCAGCCTCGAAATTTCTCGCTACGAAGTACGCCGGCCTCGGTAGAATTCCAAGTATGCTGGACATTGGAACAGTCCTCGATGACGTAGCATCCTTGAAATAGTGGCTCTGGAGCAGCCTTCCTCGACATTGAGAAACACCCTGGGTTGGATATACAGACTAAAATATAAGCTCTTTTTTTTTAGACAACTTTGATTCCTGTCTTGTGATTTGTTGAGTCCTTTTTTTCCCCGTCTTTATCTCGTCCATCGGCTGGTTTCCTGTGTGACGGCTGCACTTCCTGTCTGTGTGCAGCACCATCACACAGATAACACAGAATCTGCTTCTTTCTAAATGTTTATTTTTCTATTTCTGGGCGGCTTTCCTCCCTCTCCTTCTCCTTCCTCCTGCAGACTCCTTCTCTTCAAACACTGGTGCGACCGAAGGAAGAGAAACCCTCTGTTAGGACTTTTCGACCCACATTGTCTTTACAGAGAAGTATTTTTAGTAAAAGTACTGAAACACATACTCTGTTACAAGTAAAACTCATGCTCAAGATTTAGATTTAAGGTGCTCGAAGTATCTGCAGTTCGTAGAGGTACGTTTAACTCTGATAGGAGAAGATTAACCTTTATTTATCGTTAATCACATTCAGTTTCAGTTACAAGGCATTGCACATAAGTAGAAATAAACAATACTAGAATTTAAACATCTTAAAATAGAATTAAAGCAGCATTAAAAAGTTGAACATATACAGACCGTGAAGATAAAAAGAAATCTATAAACTTTCACAAGATGATGACAATACAACATTATAATACAATACCTTCCTGATTAAAGACGAGTTTTTTAATTAATTAGAAACAGAAAAGCAGCAAATCTTCAGCCATGAGATGTGTTTGCAGGAAAAAGTCTTAATCTGAAGTTTAATTTAAACAAAACATTTAATACTCTTCAAGTTGTGTGTGCAAACATCTTCCTCTGTGAAGTAACTACAGCTCACCTTCCACCCAAAAGCCAACACACACACACACACACACACACACACACACACACACATACATACCATGTATACATCACTTCAGAGGACATTACATTGACTTACATGCATTTCCTGGAGACTTATCCTAACCTTAACCTTAAGCAAGTCTTCACCCTAAAATTAATGATTCCCCTTATGGGGACCCCCATTTTGTCCCCATAAGGGAGGCGAGTCCCCATACGTGACTGTGTAAACAGATTTAGGTCCCCACAAGGATAGTAATGCTAGGCCACACATACACACACACACACACACCATATTTTGTGCATCTTACACAAATAATAACTAAGAATGTTTTTCCTCCTGTTTCTCCCTCCATTGTCCCAACAATCACTTCCTGTTGGGGGGGGGGGCTCCACAGCAGAATCTCTGCAGAACATATGTGACGAGCTATTGTTCCTGCAGCAGCCTGCTTCCTACACACACACACACACACACACACACACACACACACACACACACACACACACACACAATCACACACTAACACACATGTTTCTCACACCGTCGTTCCCATCACTGCCTCAAGTTTCTTTTTCAATATATCTTGAACTCACTGAACACTGAGATGTGTTTTGGTGCGAAACCTTCCATCAAACGAGTCACTTTTTAAATATACGATGTTTTAGTTTTTTCTATATTTTATGAACATATATATTAAAGGTCTGTATTTTTCTTTTAGTTGAAAAGTCGCATTGTCTTTAGTTGTTTCCGTGTCATGTGACCCTGTGACTCTAAATCAATCCACTACTATAGACTGTAGAGTATTACCACACTGGACAAATAAGATGCTCCTAATTTTATATGATTAAATGAATACATTAGATGAGTCATTTTGGGGGTAACAATTGAATTAAAACAATCATTTCATTGTTTTTTATAATACTACCAAGAAAAAGGAGTAAAAACTCAAATAAATACCTGATTTTTTGTTTGTTAAAGAAGCCTGGACTCTCTAATGATGATATATGAAATGTTATATCTCCATACCATTTTATAAGTGAAACCCCCTCCCCATGGTGCCAAAACGAGGCTAAATCTGCAGGTCATTGTTTGTTAGTGTGCAGAGGTCACTGTGGTCCTGGGGGAGATGGAGGGTGAGGAGAGGGAGGTTTTCTCATTGTCTCCCCATCACCTCTCACAGGAAACAGAGGGTGAGTTACTGCTGTTTCTCCCCCTCTCCACTCCTTTCATTGTTCCTCTGCTTGATTGATCCAGCCTGAGATCCATCAGATAGTTTATTCCTTTAAAGAGTCCTCTCCTGCTGATGTTCAGGTGTATATCAGTATGTAGTGTCTCTACTTTAAAGAGTCCTCTCCTGCTGATGTTCAGGTGTATATCAGTGTGTAGTGTCTCTACTTTAAAGAGTCCTCTCCTGCTGATGTTCAGGTGTATATCAGTATTTAGTGTGTCTACTTTAAAGAGTCCTCTCCTGCTGATGTTCAGGTGTATATCAGTATGTAGTGTCTCTACTTTAAAGAGTCCTCTCCTGCTGATGTTCAGGTGTATATCAGTATGTAGTGTCTCTACTTTAAAGAGTCCTCTCCTGCTGATGTTCAGGTGTATATCAGTATGTAGTGTCTCTACTTTAAAGAGTCCTCTCCTGCTGATGTTCAGGTGTATATCAGTATGTAGTGTCTCTACTTTAAAGAGTGCTCTCCTGCTGATGTTCAGGTGTATATCAGTATGTAGTGTCTCTACTTTAAAGAGTCCTCTCCTGCTGATGTTCAGGTGTATATCAGTATGTAGTGTCTCTACTTTAAAGAGTCCTCTCCTGCTGATGTTCAGGTGTATAGAACATTTGAATTGTTATGTTTCAGCAACAAAGTTGAGATCTGAGATTTCATGAAAAATACAGAATTTTGAGAATTATTTTTATTATTTGTTTTTGTAATTATTAAAGTTTTTTGTTTTAATCTACATTTAATTTTCACTTATTATTTCTATTTATTTTTTAATTTCTATTTCTATTTTTCTTTGTATTATTGTTATTTATTTTTGTTATATATCTTTTTTTGTATTCTTTGTTTTCACTTATTATTGTCATGTATTACTGTATTTCCATCCCACCTGCAGTACCCCTCTCTCCACACACAGAGCAGCAGCGCCCCCTGCGGCCGCTCCTCTGAACTGCAGTCTCTGTTCCTCTCAACAAAGATCCTCACAATGCGTTGTAGCACAGCCGACTGTGCAGAAACGGCGAGAAAAACGGTAGAAATGACGTCCCTTTTCTGTGTAATTTAGACCCATTTCTGCACATGTAATCGCTGCTCTCGGTCTCTCTGGATCTTCCTGCTTCTTGGTGACATTTCGCACAGCTTATATTTATTTTATTTATTAAAGGGGGCGCCACAGACCCGCCCCTTCCATCCACTGTCCTCGAGACACTGAGTCCAAGATGACGGCCATCAGCAGGACCAGCAGGAGCAGGGCACCGCGTACAGGTGAGAACACGCACACACACATTAAACACACACACACACACACACATTAAACACACACACACACACAGATGGAGAATGATCGATTCATGCAAATAAATGCACACATATTTGTATTTTAATTTCCTCTTCCGGGTGTTTTCCTGCTGGATCTCTGCACGCGGACTGATGTCTCCTGGAATGTACCTACAGATGACGCAGAGGTAAGACGTGTGTGTGTGTGTGTGTGTGTGTTTCTCTTTCCTTCATCCTCCTCCCTTTGTTGTGCTCCCTGTTGTTGACCTCTTTATCATCACTGACATATTTTACTATATCTTTTGTATTTTTGGTTTATTCCTCTCTTATTGATTCTCGGTTTATAAAATCAGAAGCTGCTCATGCCCAAGTACTGAAATATATTCCCTGCAGTGAGTAACATGACTGACAGAAAACACATTTACAGCGAGTTTAATAATCAATTAACAGTCAATTACTCTGTGATTGCTCCGGCTTCAACGTGCTCTGACACTTCGTTTATAACGATGTTACTTTTGGTTTTGGACGGTTGGTCGGAACGAAAGAGACATTTGAATGCATCACTTTGGGCTTTTGGGACTTTATAATCAACATTTTCCAACATTTCTGAACAATGCATGTGAAATTTCCTTCAAATGTCTCCTTTATCTGACAAAGCTTGAACAAATGTAATGTTTAGTGACGTTAATCAGATACAGGAGGAGCTAGAATCAGAGAGTATTTGGAAAATTGCAAAAGAAAGTTAAGAAAATGATCAAAAGTACCTGCAGATGACTTCAATCAAATCACCTTTAACACATTTAGAGTAAAACTGCAAGACTGTAGGTCAAAGGTCAGAGAAAGGGATAAACTGTGTACTTAGGGGGTCGTTTGTGTAATAAATAATCCATGAAATCACCCAAAGTGGAGAAAGTGAGCACAAATATTCCTCATAGGGATGCATATCGTTGACTTTTTTACGATACCGATACTCAACCGATACATATCGTGATACTTTCATGTTGCATAAGGGAAAACTTGAATCATCCTGTAATTACTCCCATGAAGGGCTTTATGATATCGTTAACATGTCAAATTAATATTAAATTCAAGTGTGGGACTTGGACCTTTTAGTACTGAACAAACAATGAAAAACACGTTATCTATGAAGAAAACAGATTCTGGAATATCATTTATAACAGCCATCAGGCGTGAATAGCACATCGTGTCAATGCAAAAAGAAAATAGCACCAGTATAATCAATATTCAACCTGAGATTCGACTGACCAGAGAACACATAAAGGATCATGAGATCTCGGCATTGCACATAAAACAAATAGCATCATTAAAATCAACATTTGCCGGATGAAAGAAAACAAATCCCATCACAGTTCAGTTTTGTGCATTCATCTCCAAGAAGATGAGCATATCTGCTCTCTGGATCCAAACGGGCCCTTTCACAGCGTAGCATCTCACCCGCTGAACTGAACACTCTCTCTGGATCCAAACGGGCCCTTTCACAGCATAGCATCTCACCTGCTGAACTGAACACTCTCTCTGGATCCAAACGGGCCCTTTCACAGCGTAGCATCTCACCTGCTGAACTGAACACTCTCTCTGGATCCAAACGGGCCCTTTCACAGCGTAGCATCTCACCTGCTGAACTGAACACTCTCTCGCTTGGCACGCTGCTTCCCTGAACAAAAAGGTACTTGGTTGCCATACGAGACAGCATTGGTTGGAGGTTGGATGTGTTGCCACCTTTCCCAGAAATAAACTTCTTGCAGTGGTTACAGATCCCACCATTCAGACTGGCAGTGGTTACAGACCCCACCATTCAGACTGGCAGCGGTTACAGACCCCACCATTCAGACTGGCAGCGGTTACAGACCCCACCATTCAGACTGGCAGTGGTTACAGACCCCACCATTCAGACTGGCAGTGGTTACAGACCCCACCATTCAGACTGGCAGTGGTTACAGACCCCACCATTCAGACTGGCAGCGGTTACAGACCCCATCATTTAGACTGGCAGTGGTTACAGACCCCACCATTCAGACTGGCAGTGGTTACAGACCCCACCATTCAGACTGGCAGTGGTTACAGACCCCACCATTCAGACTGGCAGTCATATGCAAATCTAAAGTGACTCGTTTGCGGAGTTTCACGGCGAAATTTACATCGTAAATCCGACGGTTTGGGCGCGAGTTTAAGGATATTACGCCTCATTTTTATAAAAAAAAAACGAAAACCGGATCTGATTTCGGTACGGTATACCGTAGCCGCGAGTAACCGGTATTTCGGTAATACCGGGAACCAGTATGCACCCCTACTCTGTAAGCTCTATCGTCCCAAATCAAATCAGAAATGTACTTTTTAAAGATCGCGTACATCATGGATCTAGATACAGAAATGTTCCTGTGTTTGGCTCCTCTCCTCTCCTCTCCTCTCCTCTCCTCTCCTCTCCTCTCCTCTCTCCTCTCCTCTCCGCCTTCATTTGAGCCTCTTTATTTTGGGATGTAAAACAAACCGAAGTCCCTCGAGCATCCTCCATCCTCCATCCAACACGGAGTTCTCCCTCCGTGTTGCACGGTTAGTCAGAGGTTCAAACGCAGCGTGGTGTGAACCCACAGTCTGGATGTGTGTGAGATGTGTGTGAGATGTGTGTGAGATGTGTGTGAGATGTGTGTGAGATGTGTGTGAGATGTGTGTGAGATGTGTGTGAGATGTGTGTGAGATGTGTGTGTGGGAGGGACGTACATGCATAGACAACAAAAATGGCATAATGGAAACAAAAAGGTCTCCAAAACACCCTCACACATCTCCATGCACTTGGATCATGCATGAAGAGGTCTGATGCATGATGGGAGGAGGGGCGTTTTATTTAAATATATGGTTGCGTCTGTTATCTGTATAGTGACGTACAAATCTTAAAACTGGAGAACTTAAAATCGAAGAATATTTGGACATTTTTGGGGGTTGTGTGTTATAAAACAAATTCAGAAATTGAAGCTATTTGAGGTACGAAAAGGGGAAACATGTTATCTTTGTGGGTATAATGAGTATACAAGAATCCAGTTAAATACCCAAAGTAAAAAAAGGAAGCAAAAACAAACTCAGCTGTCCCAAAGAAAGTACGAAATGTTCTTTTTAAACCCATAAAATATTAAATCAGATGCAATAAATCCTCAAAAACACAGAGACACATCTCCACACAAAGCTCGTTAGATTTTGTATAAAGAAATATTTGGACTAATGAAATGCATTGTGGGAGAAAATGCCTCAGATGTCAGTCTCGTCTCCCTCACTTTCGCCCGGTTTTAAGACGCTCCTCCCTCCCCTCGCTGATCTCAGTGCAGCATTATGAAAACATAGAGAGAACCTCAGGGCACGCTCTTCAATAAAACATGAAATGCATCATGGGTAATGTCCTACTAGAAGAAAAGGAGCTGAGGAGGAGGAAGGAGATCTGACCCGGAAGAACATTGTGATTGATTCTGACCTACATATCTCCACATCTGCACATGATGAGAGTGTTTCTGCAGACAGAGATCACTACAGATTATACATCTCTCCGTGTTGCTGCCGTCCCTCTCTCTCTCTCTCGCTTAGAGTTTCATGTGATCAGGGATTAACATTCCTCCAAATGCAGCATAACGTGCTTTAAATACGGCAAAATATACATGGAATAAACCGGAAAACATGGATAAAATACCGTCATTTATGCAAAGAGAAAAATATATAATAATAGAGAAAAAATAGAATGAAATAGAAAACAGAGAATGCATGACATAACAAATATTTAAAATATACAACCCTTTAAATTAGAAATTAAATAATAACAATTACATTTACAAGTTATTAATAATAATTATAATAGATGACTGATTTAATGTACGTGTGTTGTTGTTGTTTACAGGAGAAAGACTACGTTGGTTTCGCCTCGCTGCCCAACCAGCTGCACAGGAAGTCGGTGAAGAAAGGGTTCGACTTCACGCTGATGGTGGCCGGTGAGAGGAGGGTCTTTCTGGGGGGTTTAATCCATCGTGTCCACTGACTGCATGCAATAACTCCTTAGTGTATTCACAGCAGTCCTGCACACTTTACTGCACTAATCATTAAGGATCAGAGAGCTTCATTCATCGAATCGGGATGCAGGGATTTTGTGACTTCATTTTAGAATGAAATACATTTTAATTTAATCCAATTTAATGTATTTCATTATATTTTATTATATTTTTATTTTATTTATGTTATTTCATTTACGTTATTATATTTATTTCATTTATTATATCTATGTATTTGTACTTGTTGTATTTATTTTTTATTTAATTTGATTTAATGTATTTATTTAAAATTGTTGCATTTAATTTTATTATATTTTAATGTATTTTATGTTATTGTATTTTATTATATTTTAATTTTAATTTTATATATAATTTTTTTGTATTTAAAACAAAACCAAATGTTTAAGTCTCAAGCATGTCTTCCCCACTGAAAACACCATGCTATAATCTTTCTGTCTGCAACATGCACATTCATGAATCTCTCTGTTCTGAAACCCTGCAGCTTTTCTCACCTCTTCCTCCTCCCCTTCCTCCTCCTCTTCCTCCTCCTCTTCCTCCTCCTCACGTCTCAGTTTTCACACGTTTCTCCTGTGAAAACTGAGACGCTGCTAAAACACTAACGTTAATCTGAAGGAAGGAAATGAGTCACAAAAGCTGTCCTTCTTTAATTTAATTACGCTTTCAGTCCTGATCAGCTGATTTTCAGACAGGTTTTTATAGAGATGGATCAGGACAAAAAGAGAGGGGGTCTTTTTTCAGAGTCTCTTAACACAAAGGGGACACATATTTATGTGGAAAAGACATGAAAAAGTGGATTTTGCATAATAGGTGACATCTTGAAAGTTGTGTACATTTTATTGTATATTTCAGGAGAGTCTGGTCTGGGTAAATCCACTCTGGTGAACAGTCTGTTCCTCACCGACCTCCACAAAGACAGGAAACTTCTCAACGCTGAAGGTACGTCAGAAGTACATTTACTCAAATAGTATTAGGAGAGTATTTTCTGTATCTTCATCTTGTTTTTCCCCACAGAGCGCATCCATCAGACGGTGGAGATCATGAAGCACACGGTGGACATCGAGGAGAAAGGAGTGAAGCTGAAGCTCACCATCGTGGACACGCCGGGGTTTGGAGACGCTGTAAACAACTCCGAGTGGTGAGGGGAACGTTATTATTAAACATCTGTTCTGATGGTAAAATAACATTTCTGCAGAATATTTAACTTTCACTTTTTATCATGAGAGTACGTCTAATTCTGAACATTTAACTATGGGCGAATTTTTGTCACTCAAACGCTCTTTTGGGTCAGATTTGTCCGTCAGTTTCATATGACGAAGACATCGAGACAACGCTGACTGATTTAGCTACTGAAACCATCCAAACAATATGTGAAACCAGTGAATATTATGGGATGTAGAGCAGGTTTAAGATCTGTTTTCAGGAGATTTTAAAGACATGATGTCATCCACTCTGAACATTCCGTCCCATACACAGGCATTGTACAATCTGAAATGCTCTGGAAGAGTTCACAACACTTAAACTGTGATTTTAGGAAAACCATTCCGTCTATCAAGAAACTATTTTGGTCCAATAAAGTGGAGAGTCTGGAGAGTTGTTTAAACTTCTAATTTCCTTTCTACGTTAACGTGTGGCGGATCAGTATGACCGCAAAGTTGGGTAATTTTGAAATCTGTTCACGACGATATCCCATTCATTCCTATGGGGAGAAATGTTCGCCGGCTTTGCGATTTGCGTGAAAACAGCGCGGTGAATCTCTTAAATCTGTGTGTGTGTGTGTGTGTGTGTGTGTGTGTGTGTGTGTGTGTGTGTGTGTGTGGTGTGTGTGTGTGTTGTTGTGTGTGTGTGTGTGTGTGTGTGTGTGTGTGTGTGTGTGTGTGTGTGTGTGTGTGTGTGTGTGTGTGTGTGTGTGTGTGTGTGTGTGTGTGTGTGTGTGTGTGTGTGTGTGTGTGTGTGTGTGTGTGTGTGTGTGTGTGTGTGTTGCAGCTGGAGTGCGATCACTGACTACATCGAGCAGCAGTTTGAACATTACTTCAGAGATGAGAGCGGCCTGAACAGGAAGAACATCCAAGACAACAGAGTGCACTGCTGCCTGTACTTCATCCCCCCCTTCGGGCACGGGTAACACACACACACACACACACACACACACACACACACCACACACACACATTGTTGGTGTTTCTGTGTTTACATGCTGTGTGTGTGTGTGTGTGTGTGTGTGTGTGTGTGTGTGTGTGTGTGTGTGTGTGTGTGTGTGTGTGTGTGTGTTCCTGCAGCCTGCGTCCCATTGATATAGAGTTCATGAAGGCTCTTCAGGACAAAGTGAACGTTGTTCCTCTCATCGCTAAAGCCGACTGCCTGACTCCCAACGAGATCAAGAAACTCAAAGAGAGGGTGAGGAAACACACACTACTATTTATTTATTATCTACACTGTAATCATGCTTTTATTTTGCAAATGTATCTTTATGTTTTTTTATATTTGATATGAACAGCAGGAGGAGAAAGTAATTGCATTTAGAAGTTAATAATAATCTCTAAATCAGATTTAATTCAGCTGGATGTTCTGCTGCTCGACTCCCAGAGATGTTATCTGCTGCACGGCTCTCTTTATCAGACTTCCTGCTAAGTGTGTGTGGTGTGTTGTGTGTGTGTGTGTTGTGTGTGTGTGTGTGTGTGTGTGTGTGGTGTGTGTGTGTGTGTGTGTGTGTGTGTTGTGTGTGTGTGTGTGTGTGTGTGTGTGTGTGTGTTGTGTGTGGGTGTGTGTGTGTGTGTGTTTGTGTGGTGTTGTGTGTGTGTGTGTGTTGTGTGTGGTGTGTGTTCCAGCTGAGGGAGGAGACAGATAAATACGGGATAAAGATCTACCAGTTTCCTGACTGCGACTCTGATGAAGACGAGGAGTTCAAGAGGCAGGACAGAGAGCTGAAGGTGAGATGAAATCACATGTTTTCTATTTTGTGTTCCTCTACTGGGACATGTCTCCATGCTTTAATGTTCAACAAGCTCTTTATTTCTCTCATACTGCCTGTGCTGCAGCACCTCCTTTCACCCTCTGTCTGAAACCAGAGCCCAGTCTGCTCTGATTGGTTCACCTATTGTGCAAAATCCACTTCTTCATGTCTCTTCTACATCAACACGTGTCCCCTCTTCTTCATGTCTCTTCTACATCAACATGTGTCCCCTCTTCTTCATGTCTCTTCTACATCACATGTGTCCCCTCTTCTTCATGTCTCTTCTACATCACATGTGTCCCCTCTTCTTCATGTCTCTTCTACATCAAGTGTCCCCTCTTTTCATGTCTCTTCTACATCACCATGTGTCCCCTCTTCTTCATGTCTCTTCTACATCACATGTGTCCCCTCTTCTTCATGTCTCTTCTACATCAACATGTGTCCCCTCTTCTTCATGTCTCTTCTACATCAACATGTGTCCCCTCTTCTTCATGTCTCTTCTACATCAACATGTGTCCCCTCTTCTTCATGTCTCTTCTACATCAACATGTGTCCCCTCTTCTTCATGTCTCTTCTACATCAACATGTGTCCCCTCTTCATGTCTCTTCTACATCACATGTGTCCCCTCTTCTCACTCTTCTACATCAACATGTGTCCCCTCTGTGTAAGAGACTCTGAAAGTTTCAGGAACAAAGATTCTCTCTCTTTTTCTCCTGATCCATTTCTATAAAAACCTGTCTGAAAATGAGCTGATCAGATTTTGGTCACTTTATGATGTCATAACGATGTTTTGGCTTGTGTAACCATTAGCCAATCAGCAACCAAGGTAACCCCCCCCTCCTTATCACCTGAATCTCCTCCTAGAGCACCATTGAGTTCTTTTTAACCAAATCTCTCTCAGAGGGGCGTGGGGAGGGGCTCCTTATTTTCATCTAAAGTCACAGACAGAGAATCAGCACTTAATAGGGGACCTTTAACTGTGTGTTCCCTGCAGGAGAGCAGTCCGTTCGCAGTGATCGGCAGCAACACGGTGGTGGAGGCTCGAGGTCAGAGGGTGAGAGGGAGGCTTTACCCCTGGGGCATCGTGGAGGGTGAGAACAACACTCTGCTGACACTTTAGACACAGTTTCAGCACTTATTCCATTCTTCACATACTTATATACAGGGCTGCACATAACCGGTGCGCAGGCGCACCCCCGCCAAAAAAAGAGCACCGCACAGTAACCCTGCAGCGAGGCGAACAGTTCATGAGCGTGCTCACTAGCGCACGCTAGTCACAAAATGGAGGAATAGAAAGCAGTATTCAATGTTTAGTTCAGATTAGCTCCACGTCAGAAATGATCATGCTTGTCATATGTCTATCTCCATAGAGGCTGAATCATCATGTTAATCACATAGCTATCATATGCCTAAAACAGTCCTGATGCTCTTCTAGGTAATCATACATCCTGTCATGTACACAGCTACAGTTGGGATACCTTTGTTATCATGTTACTCTCATATTGGAAGAGTACATTCAGTATTTTCACAACACTAATCTTGGATCTTTTTCCATCCTTCCTGCAGTGGAGAACCCGTCCCACTGCGACTTTGTGAAGCTGAGGACGATGTTGATCCGGACCCACATGCACGACCTGAAGGACATCACCAGCGACTGCCATTACGAGAACTACAGAGCGCAGTGCATCCAGACCATGACCACGTGAGAGGGGACACAGGAGGGGAGGCTGGGGGCGTTTAGGGACTCACGTTAAAGGGAGAGTTCAGATTTCTGGAGTTGAGGTTGTGTGAGCTGTATATCAGCATGTGAAGGACACTTCTATCTATAGATGGATGGATGGATGGATGGATGGATGGATGGATGGATGGATGGATGGATGGATGGATGGATGGATGGATGGATGGATGGATGGATAGGCAGGCAGGCAGGTATCAGGTAGATAAAATAAAAAGTCAAAAATACTACAGTGCCTGTGCATAATCTTGTGCAATATCACATGCATTTTATAAGTGATTCTGACTAAAATGTGGGTTTCTACAAGTTTATTTCCAGCCTGCAGTGAGTAATATAACCCTGTTTTCCTCCATGTTTTTGAATAACTCACAGGAAGATGAACGCAGACTCTCGGGTGGAGAGTCCGATTCCCCTCCTGCCCCTGAACACACCGGATGTGGAGACGGAGAATCTGATCAAGAAGAAAGACGACGAGGTGAGAGAACAGCTGTTACATAAGGGAGGAGAACCATGATTATATAATCCCTCTCTTCATCCTCCTCTTCCTCACTTAAAAACATGGATCACTGAGAACTGCACACACTCGTCTGTGTTGGATATGGCGTGTGTGTTACATGTTGTGATCATGGATGTTGGCCCTTGTTTCTGTTGTGTGATTGTGATGTGCTATGTGACATGTATAGAGCGGTGCAGTGATGGCGTATTTGTGTAGTTCGACCCTGCAGTAAGCTGCTGGTTCCCTCGACAAAAAAGCAACAGGATTTCTCCACAGGATTTAGGAAAATAGCTGTAAATAGAGTGCCACAGTGACGCGTCCTAAAACCCGGAAGTAAGTTAGCATTTTACCTCTTCCGGTTCCGTCGACAAAAACCAATGCAATTTCTCCACAGGATTTTGGAAAATAGCTGGAGATAAGGTCTGTGGTTGAGACACATTTAAGAGACGGATCACGTTTTGTTCAGCCGGATAATCTCCACATGTCTACCCTACTTTTATCCTTTTCGAATCATAAATCTAATGTCCAGAAGCTAAATGCTAACGTTATGCTATAAAGGAACTACAGCCGAGTCCAGCAGCACGACTTCAACGTCACGCCAACTTCAGATCCATAATCAAACACACAGATTCTAAATGGAACGAGTTGAAGCGTTTGTTTGAACACTTTGCAGGAGGCAGGTACTTGCTTTCAAGCAGAACAGGGCGAACTAACTTAGAGGAGTGTTCACGTGTTCGGCGTAATGACGTACAACGTCCTCCACAACTTCTGTAGTCCTATTCAGCCACTTGGTAACAACCTTCGTTTTTCAGACACGTCAACTCTTCAGAAATCACCAGTGGGGTCACTGCTGATGGATTTAATGTCGTAGAACAAAACGTGATCCATCTCTTGACTTTGTGTCGACCGCAGACCTTAGTTCCAGCTATTTTCCAAAAACTACTTCAAAAATCCCGTTGACTCTGAGACGAGGGAACAGGAAGTGGTAAAATGCTGACTCACTTCCCTGTTTTAGGACTTGTCACTGCACCACTCTATGTAGTAACGTGTGTTGTTTGCATTTTATCGTTCTCTTTGATCCTTTCGCCTCTATCTACTCGTCTTTCATCCTTTCTTTATAACTAATGCTGTTGATGTGTTGTGATTTTAAAAAGGTGTCTACTATCATCTGGCCGGGGGACAACAGCTGGAAATGGAAATTAGCAATGTTGGCTAAAGCTGCTCCATTTACTGTTTTTTGTGACAGTTGATCAATGGAGACTGTCCACGACACTGTAAACAAATACACTAAACTAAACGTGATCCCTTTCCTCTGTCTCCTTGCTCCCTCAGCTGAGGAGGATGCAGCAGATGCTCCAGAAGATGCAGCAGCAGATGCACGAGCAGGACCTGTGACTTTTTACATTCAAATGTGACTTTTATTTAGGATTGAAAAATAACCAGAATCCCACACATACACTGAACACCAGAATGATTTACAGAATTTAAAAGAAATGTAAGGCACCCTTGAAAGTCATTCATTATATTAATATTATTTATTTATTTATTTATTTATTCGTTGTAATTTTTTTTAATGTTTTATTTATTTATTATTAGAATTTGAATTGTTTTATTATTATTTTTTCTAATCTAAAAAAAATGAAGGCAACCTTGAAAGTCAGGCGATTAAATGCAATTTTCTTACTTTTTAAAACTATTTATTTGGTTCTTCGGTTACACTGTACTATCTATCATGCACGTTACAACTAACACATTAAATTAGTAAAAACAAGGGAATTTCTTGTAGAATTTAAACTTAATCAAAACAATATTTACAAGGCCATACATAATATCTTCAGAGGAGAAGAACAGCATGCTGGGAAATGTATTTCTACCTAATTTTCATAACAAACATTGCATTTCTTTTTGTTTGAATGCAGTCATTAGCCAAGACTCGTTAGGCAGTAGAGAGAGAGGCACCTTTAGATGAGAAACACGCGCCACACCCTCGGTTTCTTTTGTGGTTTCTGCACATATTTTGAGAAGTTGTTGATGTTGTGCAGGTTTAGCAGCAAATGCATGTTAAGAAAGAGCATATGGTATCATAACATCAGTATGAGTGTGTGTGAGTGTGTGTGTGTGTGCTAATGCATACTGTTTCTTAGATTGAAGAGGCCCTGTTATGCTTTTTTTTGGGCCCTTCTCTTTCCTCCCCCTCTGTCTGAAACGAGGTATTGCAGTGTACAATCTTTGGAAATGTAACATACTGTAAGAATAATCGTGCATTCAGTACACTTGACTCTTTCTTATTTGTATGTGTGTGTGTGTGTGTGTATAAGATATACCCATCACCATGCAGATGTGATTTCAGCGACCAATTTAAAATGTCTAGCCAAGCGGACGTGCAGAGAAACAATTGGATTAAGATCGTGACACATGATTAGCCTTAAAGTAATAATACCTTTGTTTAAACAGCTGAAAAACAGTGTAAAAAATAATCTGCGTTACGGTAAAACAAGGTCATCCATCAGAGGGTTAAAACACTGAATAAAATCTCTGTTTTCATCAAGTGTCTGCTTCTTTATTTTACTATATATTTGTATTTGTGTCCACCAGGGGGCAGCACACACTATTAATATATCCCCAGAGAGAGAGAGAGAGAGAGAGAGAGAGAGAGAGAGAGAGAGAGAGAGAGAGAGAGAGAGAGAGAGAGAGAGAGAGAGAGAGAGAGAGAGAGAGAGAGAGAGAGAGAGAGAGAGAGAGAGAGAGAGAGAGAGAGAGAGAGAGAGAGAGAGAGAGAGAGAGAGAGAGAGAGAGAGAGAGATAGGTACTTTATTGATCCCAATTTTTAGAGCTTGTTTCATGGCTCTACGGGCACATTTTATTATTTTGTTATCGACATTAATTTACATCAATACTTAAAGCAAAAGTAAAGACATTCAACTTATTTTAATTGTTATTATTTTTTGTATTACTGTCTTTAATGCTTATTTTAGCATGTTTGTATTTTCCCTTTATATTGATTAATATGTATTTATTATATTTATTCATTTAATTTGAGCTGCAATTGAAAGCAGCTCAATAATTAAATTAAAACCACAACTTATTTCTTTATTTTTGTATTTAATGCTTCTTTATTATCATTTATTATGTTTATTTTTTTCACCTTTTTGCATTTATTTGGGAATTTTTCTCACTATTTGTATTTTCTTATTTATAATTTATTACTTACATGAATGCAGATTTTTGACTTATTATTATATTTTTTGCTTTTTTATTTGTATTCTGTCCTTAATGCTTATTTTATTTCTTAATATTGTTTATCTTGCATTTGTAAGGGTTGGGGCTTGGCTTCATTTAACCCTTTCTTTACACAAACTCTTCCTAAAAGTACATCCTCTGTCTTCAGCCAACGCCTGAATCCTTGTTCAAATACCACATTATTAAAGCCTCAGGTCTAAGGGGGTGTGAGGGCTGGTTTTTGGGCCCAAACACAGGTAAGGTGTGTCCTATACTGGTGTAATATCTCCATAAAAAAAAGGGGGCTGGACGCTGGACGACCCGACAGAAGACTGAAGCATGTCCCGGTTTAGAGGGTGTTTGGAGGGGTTTGCCGATGTGTTTCTCGGTGTAATGCAGCACACGGATTGATTTTCAGTTCCTCCGCAGATCTGGACCCTGTTTTGTCTCTGAGCCCCTGAATGGATCATTTCGCCGGGGATGATGAGCGACGCGTCCGCGCAGCAGACCACCGTGTGGCGGCAGATCACAGCCCGGCCAAGCCGCTCCTCAGCCCCAAACTGGGCTCCAGAGACCGAGGAGAAGAAGGAGAAGAGCATGTGGATGTTCAAGAAGATAAGATGAAGGAGAACGTGTCTCTGGACCGGATTATCT
Source organism: Dissostichus eleginoides (assembly GCA_031216635.1). Classification (NCBI taxonomy): domain Eukaryota; kingdom Metazoa; phylum Chordata; class Actinopteri; order Perciformes; family Nototheniidae; genus Dissostichus; species Dissostichus eleginoides. The sequence continues at coordinate 3,546,302 of CM062282.1, read as the reverse complement.
CTTCCTCGCAGCCGTATCTGCTTTTCGCGTCCGCGCCGGATCCAGAGGCGCATGAGGAAAAGCATCTCTGCGGCAAAGCGGCAGTATAGCGGCAGTGGAGGCTCCGGTATTAAGGAGATTCCTTCCAAGCTCACGGTGGCTCATCTAATTCAAACCCACCACAAAGCTCCTCTCTGGGGTCTGCGTGTCTGGAGAAGCTGGCGGAGCCTCCGGGTGGCGGGAGCGGCAGCAGCGGCAGGAGCGGTGAAGCAGGCGAAGCGGCAGAGCGGTGGAGACAGAGCAGGAGGAACAGCAGGTGAGAATCTACAGATATTAAGTGGTTTTGGCCTTTTATAAAACACATTAAACAATAGGAAATAACACCATTTACATAAACAGGGGAAATGATTTCAAATAAATACATAATAATACAAAAATTACTAAAATACAGATTTTGAGTGTAACGTTGCATTTGTAATTTAAAAAATAAATAAATGTATCCTTTAAATATTTGTAGGAGTCATGTAAAGTTAAAGTTAGTCATGTAAACTAAATAATAACTTAAATAATGTATTCCTCCCTGTCTGGACGTTTTACTCCAGAGTGCATCGAGTGACTTGAAGCGAGTTGATTAATAAAGAAAAGCTCTGTCTCTTCCTGTAACATCTGAAATCCACACAGACAGACAGAGTGAGGACACCTGCAGGAAGACAGAGTCTACAGGAGCTTTGCAGAGAAGTAGCAAAACACAGATCCATGTGTTGCTATAAGGAGATGCTGGGAGAGGACTCTTTAAAGTAGAGACACTACATACTGATATACACCTGAACATCAGCAGGAGAGGACTCTTTAAAGTAGAGACACTACATACTGATATACACCTGAACATCAGCAGGAGAGGACTCTTTAAAGTAGAGACTACATACTGATATACACCTGAACATCAGCAGGAGAGGACTCTTTAAAGTAGAGACCTACATACTGATATACACCTGAACATCAGCAGGAGAGGACTCTTTAAAGTAGAGACACTACATACTGATACACACCTGAACATCAGCAGGAGACTCTTTAAAGTAGAGACACTACATACTGATATACACCTGAACATCAGCAGGAGAGGACTCTTTAAAGTAGAGACACTACATACTGATATACACCAACATCAGCAGGAGAGGACTCTTTAAAGAAGAGACACTACATACTGATATACACCTGAACATCAGCAGGAGAGGACTCTTTAAAGTAGAGACACTACATACTGATATACACCTGAACATCAGCAGGAGAGGACTCTTTTAAGTTGAGACACTACATACTGATATACACCTGAACATCAGCAGGAGAGGACTCTTTAAAGTAGAGACACTACATACTGATATACACCTGAACATCAGCAGGAGAGGACTCTTTAAAGTAGAGACACTACATACTGATATACACCTGAACATCAGCAGGAGAGGACTCTTTAAAGTAGAGACACTACGTACTGATATACACCTGAACATCAGCAGGAGAGGACTCTTTAAAGTAGAGACACTACATACTGATATACACCTGAACATCAGCAGGAGAGGACTCTTTAAAGTAGAGACACTACGTACTGATATACACCTGAACATCAGCAGGGAGACTCTTTAAAGTAGAGACACTACGTACTGATATACACCTGAACATCAGCAGAGAGGACTCTTTAAAGTAGAGACACTACATACTGATATACACCTGAACATCATCAGGAGAGGACTCTTTAAAGTAGAGACACTACGTACTGATATACACCTGAACATCAGCAGGAGAGGACTCTTTAAAGTAGAGACACTACATACTGATATACACCTGGACAGCAGCAGGAGAGGACTCTTTAAAGATGAGAGTATATTATAGTTGGTCTTTTGTTGTGTTGTTGAGTGACTGTTTGGGAAGTGTGCAAAGGAAAGAGAGGAACTGTTTGATGCAGCTGGAACAAACTAACTGTAATTGTTGGGGATGAGTCAGCTCAGCCTGTAATCACTTCCAGATTGGCTGAAATCCAGTAAATACAAACTGTTTCAGGGTATGACTGAAAGTACATGTACCAGAGAAACCAGTCAGATTCTGCAGTGTGTAAACCAGGGGTGCCCATTACGTCGATCGCGATCGACCGGTCGATCGCGAAGGTAGTGTGGGTAGATCGCATGGCATTGAAAAAAAAAAAGGAAAGAAAAAAAATAATTAATTTTTTTTTTTTTAATTTTTTTTTTTTTAAAGTTAGCCTATCATCCATCCTTACTATGGCATTTGCCACTTGATTGATGTACAGGTAAGCCAGTCTGAGTTGTATTGTGCCATACGGGTTCATGCAGTTATGAGGGGGCCTCACCTCTTCATCTGAAGCGCAAATGCGGCGCACTATTATGCACTTATGCGGCGCAATTAGTGTAAGTGCGCCACAGTTTATCCGCCGTTTACTCCACTAGCACCCCCCCCCCCCCCCTCCTGCGCTCGCGACACAGATTGGGCAGGGGCGGCCCTGTAGGTAGATCTTTTGGGCTTGGTCATTTTAAAAGTAGCTCCCAAGCTGAAAAAGTGTGGGCACCCCTGGTGTAAACCATCATCCGCTCGTCCATTTGTTCAAAGGGGAAATCTGTGCTTTGGTGTTTTTAAATGACTGTAACTTCAGTAAGATGAATATTTAAGGGTTTTACCGGGACTAAAGTGCAGGTCGACCCTTCGTCTCAATGGTCCTCTTTACGAGATTGTGAGGGGTCGAATTACAGAAGAATGCAGGGAGATAAACGTCTCCCAGCTGTGTGCGTCCCTCTTTAGTGTCCCCTGGTCTCCCAGCTGTGTGCATCACTCTTTAGTGTCCCCTGGTCTCCCAGCTGTGTGCATCACTCTTTAGTGTCCCCTGGTCTCCCAGCTGTGTGCATCACTCTTTAGTGTCCCCTGGTCTCCCAGCAGTGTGCGTCACTCTTTAGTGTCCCCTGGTCTCCCAGCTGTGTGCGTCACTCTTTAGTGTCCCCTGGTCTCCAGCTGTGTGCGTCACTCTTTAGTGTCCCCTGGTCTCCCAGCTGTCTGCGTCACTTTTTAGGGTCCCCTGGTCTCCCAGCTGTGTGCATCACTTTTTAGTGTCCCCTGGTCTCCCAGCTGTGTGCGTCACTCTTTAGTGTCCCCTGGTCTCCGTTGTGTTTTGAGCTTCTTCAGCGTTTGGTTTCTGCAGCTTTTAGTAAACGCTGCTCATGTCTCCTCAAGTTGCTGAATGTTCTCTAAACGCTGCATGTGTTGTTGCTGGAGATGTTTCTTCATGTGGAACCTTTGGGCTTTCATATCTGCATCCTTTCTGAAGCTGCAGCGTGTTTGCATGTGTCGGCCACCTTAACAAGCAGGATTTTATCTTAAGAAACAGATCAAAATGAATTGTGTAGGTCTCTCTGTGCAGTGAAATATTTGTATATTCATGTGTTTCTTTGTAAGTTCAATACAAGAGACAGAGTACCCTCCTCTCCTCTGGGACGTGACAGAGTCCTGACAGTTCGTGCATTATGCAGACAGGACTCTGCACGGTGACTCATCTGATCTCCGGAGAGGGAAACACACACCTTACAGAGGGTTAAACGACATTACTTCACACACTGCGACTGAACAGAGGTTATCTAACAGAGTGTGACCTCCTGCTGTGAGCTTCGTTATTAATGGCTTCACTTTACTGGCTGTTTTATTGACTTTCCACTGGGGGGAGCGGCTGACTCAGGGAACACATGGAGAGACTGATGGCTGAAATATAATGTGATTAGCTGTGTGTGTGTGCGTGTGTGTGTGCGTGTGCGTGTGCGTGTGCGTGCGCGCGCGCGTGTGTGTGTGTGTGCGTGTGTGTGTGTGTGCGTGTGTGTGTGCGTGTGTGTGTGTGTGTGTGTACCCTCGTTAGAGGATTTTAGCAGCTCTAATTCAGCAGTATTTGTATTTATTTTTTGATATTGACGTGCATATGAAATTTCAAGGCATCTTTTTGGTGTGTAACCTCATTTTAATCACTATTCCTCTCCTAAATGTACCTGGAAATACAGATTTTACGTCACATTTATATATAATTGATGCATATAAGGGTCTAAATTGGAATATAAACCCCGCTTTAGACGCTAAAATCACTAATGTCGTAGTAATAATAATCGTTATTATATATTTATATAATATAACCAAACATAATATTTAATATAATTGCATAATAATAATAATACAAATAATAATTCAGACGCTGATATAACATATATAATAATATGAATATTAGGAAAAACATATTTTAAATTATAATTATTAGTACAAAATAATTAGAAAATTCAAGTAAAAGAAAAATAACTTAAATAAAAAAAACACCTAAATCATCTTTCTGTCTGTCTTTAAATCTATCTTTGCAGACACCTCACAGACATGGTACTCATCACTGTTACCCTTCATTTGTTGACTTTATCCTTCCATATATCTCCACAAATGAACAGAAAACTATCTGCTAAATGATGGTGTTTCTATGTCCTGCATTCAGACCGGATGAAACATCTGTGTCTCTTTAAAGGATGTTTCAGAGCCGGTAACGGAGTATTTTAAGACCATAGTATTTCTACTTTTACCTCTCTTCTGTTTGCGGACACTGACCTGAAGCGTCAGTCAGGATTACTCCTCCAGGATTATTATACGCTCCTCCTCCTCTTCCTCCTCCTCTTCCTCACTCAGTGTTAACTTCCCGGGAGAAGTCTTCTTCTTCTCCTGTAAATCTGGAATTACCCAGGTATCCTAGCTGCTCTTTTGTTTCTCCGGACCCCCTGCTGTTTTGTTTCTCCGGACCCCCTGCTGTGCCCCTCCTCTTCGACCCTGGATCTCCTGATTGGTGATTCCCCCCCGGAGTCCCGTCTTCTGACCCGAGGGTTTCTCCTAGGATCCTCCTGGGATGAATCCTTCTCCATCGCCTCCACCTGTGGACGCATGCTGTCGGTGAGGAGGGGGAGAAAGAGAGAGAGAGAAAGAGAGAGAGAGAGAGAGAGAGAGAGAGAGAGAGAGAGAGAGAGAGAGAGAGAGAGAGAGAGAGAGAGAGAGAGAGAGAGAGAGAGAGAGAGAGAGAGAGAGAGAGAGAGAGGGGGGCCCATCAAAACCATCATTTTTATTTATGTTTCTCTTCATTTAGAGAGAGAGGATGTCAAAAAGTCAAAAGACGTGATTACTTAATCAGTCTTAAAGTAACTTAGTTGAGAGTTGTACTGAAGGTATGCAAAGCGACAGGAGTCATTTACAATACGGACCTTTTGTTCACATTTATCAGGCTATAAATAAACGTTTTCCTCTTAAAATGCAGGTGCTATAGACTCTTTGTTAAGATTTCAGAATGCACATTGCTTTTAAAGTCCACCTGTGGACGCATGCTGTCGGTGAGGAGGGGGAGAAAGAGAGAGGGAGATGTATTACTCTGGGTTTCACTAAGTTTGAGATGTGTATTCCCCTCAATCAGGTCTCAATGCAGAGAGCAAAACCCTCATATTGTATTTCAGTCAGACAACTCATGTGTTTCTTAATATGTTTATTAGAAGCAGCATATAGTTTGAGTTTGGCGTCTAGGCTCGGGCCTCATCACTCCACAGATTTACAAAGAACATTGAGTGATATTAGATAACTACCCCCCGAGCCAACAGGTGGAAGCTGGGGTGGAGCTGGGGTGGTGGTGGGGTGGAGCTGGGGTGGTGGGGGGGCAGGCGAGCAGCAGCAACATGAAACACAGCAGCAGGAACATGAACGCAGCAATAGCAAGTGAACACAGCAGCAGCAGCAGCAGCAGCAGAGCAGCAGCAGCAGCAGCAGAGCAGCAGCAGCAGCAGCAGCAGCAGCAGCAGCAGAGCAGCAGCAGCAGCAGCAGCAGCAGCAGAGCAGCAGCAGCAGCAGCAGCAGAGCAGCAGCAGCAGCAGCAGCAGCAGCAGCAGCAGAGCAGCAGCAGCAGCAGCAGCAGCAGCAGACCAGCAGCAGCAGCTGCAGCAGCATAGCGAGGCAGAGGCAGAGGCAGAGGCAGAGGCAGAGGCAGAGGCAGAGGCAGAGGCAGAGGCAGAGGCAGAGGCAGAGGCAGAGGCAGAGGCAGAGGCAGGAAGACCTGGCAGCTTAAATAGAGCGGCATGTTTAGGAGAATGTGTTTGGTTGGTTGTAAGAGGGACGAGGTGCATCACGTGTTAATGTATCATTGGTGCTCGAGCTGACTGCCTGAACTAGCTCGCAGGCTTCGCCCCATTTTTGTTTCTCTTCATTTGCAGAGACAGGATGTCAAAGGGTCAAAAAATGAACGGCGATGAAAATTGTCACTAAGAGGCGTCTGGTACAAAAAGCTCTCTGGGTTTATCTGCAGGGAGATGAGTTTGATTTGTTGACTGTTGTTACTGCAATCTTGATGAAGAGCCCAGAGAGAAAGGATGTTAAAAAATGTAACGTAGGAGCGACTATCATTAAGAGGCGGCTGCAAAAAACATCCGTAAATATGTTGAGAAATGAAGAAAGCTGTACGCAAAATAGCAAAAACGTGGTTACTTATTCCGTCTTAAAGTAACTTAGTTGAGGGTTGTACTGAAGGTATGCAAAGCGACAGGAGTCATTTAGAATACGGACCTTTTGTTCACATTCATCAGGCTATAAATCAGCTTTTTCCTCTTAAAATGCAGGTGCTATAGACTCTTTGTTAAGATTTCAGAATGCACATTGCTTTTAAAGTTCACTTTTATGCACTTTGTTGTTGAGATTTGAACTGAAAGTATGGAAAGTGTTAGGAGAAAGTTGCAGTAACATTGGGTTAGATTTATAAGGACTACCTAAAGTTTGAGTTTTTACACCTTTGAGTTTCCTGTACAGCTTACTGAGTCTGCTGAGTCATGATCTGCTCACTCTGTGTCATACTGTAGGAAGCATAAAGGCTAGTTAGCATTAGCTCACTTTGAAAAGGAAAAGTGGCATTTGATGTAAATAACAAACAGAAGATCACTGGAAGGCATCCGTTTGTGCATTCAACAAATACAACAAACCTTAATGATGTTACTATGGAAACAACCAGACTGTGTGGTGGTGGTGTTTTCATAAACAGGAAGTAGTGACGGTTAGCGGCATCGCACTTTGTGTTTTTTTAGCGTTGTTGATGGCAGCTTCTTCTCCGTGTGAGAAACGGTGTTGTGTTGTAGCTGCTGCAGGCGGGGCTTTGTTCACATCAACATTCTGTGTTCATTTGTTCATTTGATATGGAGAAAGCATGTTGATGATCAAGAGCATCAAATACAAGATGCTGGCGTTAGCATACATGCTAATTTACAGGCAGGTACAAAAACAAAGACATTAGATTAGATGTATTGTGTCCAGGGGGAAATGTACGTTCACAGCACTGTACATGTACACAATATACGCACAGGAGGCGTGTGGTGCAGCGGGTTGGTGTTGGGATCAGGGGAGCACAGGTTCAAACCCCACTGCAGTCAGCATGTCGTTGTGTCCCTGAGACACTTCACCCCAAATTGCTCCTGTGGGGATTGCCCGTCTAACAAGCGTCTAACAAGTAACATGTAATGTAAAATATATAAACAACAGATAGCGACACATGGCAGCTACACTAAGCGAGGCTGTTATTTAAGGCTGCATGTATTACATTACATGTCACTTGTTAGACGCGTTTATCCAAAGTGACTTACATACTCAGTACTGTGGGCAATCCCCACAGGAGCAATCTGGGGTGAAGTGTCTCAGGGACACAACGACATGTTGACTGCAGTGGGGCTCGAACTTGCTATCCCCGGATTCAAAGTCCAGCACTCTGTCCACTGAGCCACAGCTGCCCTATGGACCAAGTGTTTTCCAAAGAGAGCTACATTTCAATGTTTAGCATTAAAAAAGGGTCTTAAAAAGTATTACAAAAAAAAAAAGTATTACAAGTTGATAAATCAATTTAAAAAAAGAAAAAGTATTAAAGGGCATTTTCCAAGGTATTACATTTTGTAGCTTGTTTTCAATAAGTATATCAATTGTCCAAAGAGGTTGTATTCTACAGTCTGCCTGAATGTAATCATTGCGTAGGTGTGTAGTGATTCTTTGTAGTTTATTTATGGCATCCCGTTGGGTTTGACGTCATCTGAACAGGACATCGCACGCTCACTGCTTGATAGCGCACGGAAGGTCCATTTACGCCGGTTGTTAAACAACATCGTTATGGGGAAATGCAAGTCTGCGTCCAAATGGTTGGAAGATAAGGAAGAAGGACAATCAATACTGTATATAGTCAATGTGAGGTAAAGTGTGTCGCCAATGTAACCAGTTAAAACTCAAAGTGGAAAGGGTCCAAAGATCCAAAAATACTTAAAGATCCAAAAATACTTAAAGTTCCAAATATACTTAAAGTTCCAAAAATGCCGTAAATTCCAAAAATACTTAAAGTTCCAAAAATACTTAAAGTTCCAAATATACTTAAAGTTCCAAAATACTTAAAAATCCAAATATACTTAAAGTTTCGAATATACCTAAAGTTCCAAATATACTTAAAGTTCCAAAAATACCGTAAATTCCAAAAATACTTAAAGTTCCAAAAATACTTAAAGTTCCAAAAATACTTAAAGTTCCAAAAATACCGTAAATTCCAAAAATACTGTAAATTCCAAAAATACTTAAAGTTCCAAAAATACCGTAAATTCCAAAAATACCGTAAATTCCAAAAATACTTAAAGTTCCAAAAATACTTAAAGTTCCAAAAATACTTAAAGATCCAAAAATACTTAAAGTTCCAAAAATATCACAAATGGTTGGAAGATAAGGAGGAAGGACAATCAATACTGTATAATATACAGTATTGATTATTATACAGTGTATATAGTCAATGTGAGGTAACGTGTGTCGCCAATGTAACCGGTTAAAACTCAAAGTGGCGATGAGGTCTTAAAATGTATGGAAAGGGTCTTAAAAAAGGTCTTAAAAGGTCTTACATTTGACTTCAGGATTCCTGCATATACCCTATTTAAACATGAGAAGTTAAAGTCGAAGTGCAATAAATACTAAAATACAAAAGATATGTATAAACATAATAAATTAAAGTAAAAATGTAAAAAAAAAGTTGTATTAAAATACATTACAAATAAATAAATAAACATCCATGTTACTCCAAGGTATTTAAAGATATTACAAAAAGGGAATAGGTTGTTAAAGATACATTTAAAATAATTCTATAAACTCAAGAAGTTAAACCAAAAATATGTAAATATTATAAAGATATTATTAAAATAACCATCAAAATAACCAAGTCAAATAAAATGGTAAAATAGAATAAAATATTTCTATAAACTTAAGAAGTTAGAGTAAAATGTGCAATAAAAAAAAATACAAATTCTTTTTATAAACAGAATAAATTAAAGTAAAAATGTCTTAAAAATAAATCCAATACTTAAAGCGTAAATGTGCAATAAAATAGAATAAAAAAACATGTAATTAAACAAAATAGAATAAGAAGTTAAAGGTCCCATCTCATGGCCATTTCTACTGATCATAATTCCATTGTTGAGGTCTACTAGAATAGATTTACATTGTTCAATGTTCCAAACTCACGTTGGTTTCTCAAACAGCATCTCTGTATAGTATGTGTATTCACTCTCTGTCCTAAACGGCTTGTTGGAGCTCCTGCCCCCCCCTCCCTGTGAGCCCACTGTGCTCTGATTGGTCGGGACGTTGCGAGGCTCGCTGCTCAGTGAGCTGGCTGTGTGGTTTCTGGGTCGGCGATACAGCGAGACAGCGTGAAACTCATCCTGAGCACACACACACTCACAGCCGAAGTAAAAACAATAACTGTGGCTTGGTATTGAGAAAGAAAAAGGTTTATAACGCTGTGAGAATGGGTCTGCAGAGAGCATTTCTCCGCCATCCCAACTCGTCTATTACCAACCAGGGAGCTCTATGCAAGTCAATGGGACTCCCTGTTAGTTGAACATTTACGCTAAAGGTCCCCCCACTGCGTTTGATAGTGACGCCAAGGGATCCTGGTGTGTGAGGAGCTCCGCGGATTGGTCCATTTTGGTTCCCGGAAGAAACAAATGGAAAAAGAGAAATTCCCAACGAGGCGTTCTGGGGCAGCATAGACAGGTCTTCTCTGTGTTAGAGTTTTACTCGCTACAGGGTGTACTCTGAGGGTCTGTGACTCTGCAGACCGTTTACATGCATAGCTACATAACACACAAGGGGACGGGTAATAACCGGAAAAGCATGACATGGGACCTTTAAACTAAAAATATGCAATACAAGATAAAATAATATAAATTCTTAAGAAAAAAGATTTCACAATCTGCAAATTGTACGATAAACAAATGTATTTCCTTTTAAATGTGAAGAGTCATGTGTCTGCAGACGCTGTGATGAAAGGTGTTTCCTGCAGAGAGAGCGCTCATTATGGGATGGATCTCTGTGTGTTGGCAGAGAGCGCTCATTATGGGATGGATCTCTGTGTGTTGGCAGAGAGCGCTCATTATGGGATGGATGGCTGTGTGTTGGCAGAGAGCGCTCATTATGGGATGGATGGCTGTGTGTTGGCAGCAGGGCTGATGTTAACGAGCCCTGGAGGATTACACCGTGTTTCAGAGGACTCCTGTTGACATGAGGAGGATTTATGATCTCTCTCTTAGTGATTTATTGATTTCACTTCACACCGGCGTCTCTAATCTTCTTTTCTCACTTTCTTTTGACCTCTTTTCACCCTCTGTCTGAAACCAGAGCCCAGTCTGCTCTGATTGGTTAGCTGGCTGGCTCTGTTGTGATTGGTCAACCTCTTAGAGATGTCCCACCCCTTAGCCTATCACGTACAATGTGTTGGAGCGATAGCCAATAGGAGCGGGAGTTTTAAATACTGATGTCACTTTGAAGTAAACAAAAAAGTCCAATGGAGGCATTTCAGGCAAGTTTTAACAAGATGAGGGCGTGTGTAATATAAGGTGCATCATGGGAAATGTAGTGTATAACTCCGCCTCTGCCTCTTTGGTTTTAACCATTACTTTTTTATCTGTGACTTGCAAGTCCTCCACCTTCATGATGCCAAATCACGTTATTTCAGCGTTTTGCTCGAGATCTTGCAATTCATAAATAATAAAAAAGACATAAGTTGCATGACGAAAACAAAGTCAATCTGACTTGATTAGGAAATTAGTGCTAAAGGTAAATGTCACCTCATAAAAAGCATAAATGTTTGACAAGATGTTAGCAGCAGGATGTGTGGCGCTATTGAGTTGCATTGTGGGAAATGTAGTTTTGAGTTTTTTTGTCAATTCTAGAAATTGAAGTATTGGGAAAATAACTTTGACTATTTGATTAATAGCATGAATCGATGCTGAGAATACTCCTTACAGATACAAGTCTAAATCCTCCGCTGTGTGTGTGTGTGTGCGTGTGTGTGTGTGTCCTAAAAATAGGCGTTTATCACGGCAGCTGATGGGATTGTGTGTGACCTGATGCTATTCTCAGCCGCTGCTCTGCTTCCTGATTTACTGACACCACACAGATAATCCTCTGTAAGCAGCTTCTCACCGCGAGTCGTTCTCCTGGAGGAAACTGACTCTTTGTTTCTGAGCCGTGATGAACACACACACTCTGCGGAGAGGCGAAGCACACACACTCTGCGGAGAGAGTAAGCACACACACTCTGCGGAGAGGTGAAACACACACACTCTGAGGAGAGATGAAGCACACACACTCTGCGGAGAGAGGATGCACACACACTCTGAGGAGAGATGAAACACACACACTCTGAGGAGAGATGAAGCACACACACTCTGCAGAGAGATGAAACACACACACTCTGAGGAGAGATGAAGCACACACACTCTGCAGAGAGATGAAGCACACACACTCTGAGGAGAGATGAAGCACACACACTCTGCAGAGAGGTGAAGCACACACACTCTGAGGAGAGGTGAAGCACACACACTCTGAGGAGAGGTGAAGCACACACACTCTGAGGAGAGATGAAGCACACACACTCTGAGGAGAGGTGAAGCACACACACTCTGAGGAGAGATGAAGCACACACACTCTGAGCCGTGATGAACACACACTCTGAGGAGAGGTGAAGCACACACACTCTGAGCTGTGATGAACACACACTCTGAGGAGAGGTGAAGCACACACACTCTGAGGAGAGATGAAGCACACACACTCTGCGGAGAGATGAAGCACACACACTCTGCGGAGAGATGAAGCACACTCACTCTGCGGAGAGATGAAGCACACACACTCTGCGGAGAGATGAAGCACACACACTCTGCGGAGAGATGAAGCACACACACTCTGCGGAGAGATGAAGCACACACACTGCGGAGAGATGAAGCACACACACTCTGAGGAGAGGTGAAGCACACACACTCTGTGGAGAGGTGAAGCACACACACTCTGAGGAGAGGATGAAGCACACACACTCTGTGGAGAGGCTGAAGCACACACACTCTGAGCCGTGATGAAGCACACACACTCTGGAGAGGTGAAGCACACACACTCTGTGGAGAGGTGAACAAACACACTCTGAGGAGAGGTGAAGCACACACACTCTGAGCCGTGATGAAGCACACACACTCTGGAGAGGTGAAGCACACACAGTCTGTGGAGAGGTGAAGCACACACACTCTGAGGAGAGGATG
>CM062282.1:3528682-3531182 GCA_031216635.1 Dissostichus eleginoides | reverse complement strand
TGTGTGTGTGTGTCTCTGTGTGTGTGTGTCTCTGTGTGTGTGTCTCTGTGTGTGTCTCTGTGTGTGTCTCTGTGTGTGTCTCTGTGTGTGTGTGTGTCTCTGTGTGTGTCTCTGTGTGTGTCTCTCTGTGTGTCTCTGTGTGTGTGTGTGTGTGTGTCTCTGTGTGTGTGTCTCTGTGTGTGTGTGTCTCTGTGTGTGTGTGTGTCTCTGTGTGTCTCTGTGTGTGTCTCTGTGTGTGTGTGTGTGTCTCTGTGTGTGTGTCTCTGTGTGTGTCTCTGTGTGTCTCTGTGTGTGTCTCTGTGTGTGTCTCTGAGTGTGTCTCTGTGTGTGTCTCTGTGTGTCTCTCTGTGTGTCTCTGTGTGTGTGTGTGTGTGTGTGTGTGTGTGTGTCTCTGTGTGTGTTGCATGTCACAGCTGTAGATGTATTGACTTCCTGTACTAACTGGTGTAATCTGCAGCAATGCATCATATTTCATGAGTTCATCATGTTTTGTTTTTTCCTACTTTCTTCACGTGTTCCTTTGGAAATGTTTCACATCATTTCTTTTGTATCTTTCAGATTTTTGTTTTGTAATAGATTTCTTCGAGTGAAACATTTTTATATAAATAAAATATATATCTGAACATCTGAAATGTTTTCATACATAATTTGTATGATATTGTTCAGATCATTTTTCGACTTTATTCTCATATTTAGGATATTATTCACTTTTGTTTTTTGCATTTTACTGCTGCTTCGGGTTGAGCTCATTGGACCTCCTTTATAAACTGTGTTTTTAACCTGCAGCAGTGCATCGGATCCTATGAGCTCATTGGACCTCCTCTATAAACTGTGTTTTTAACCTGCAGCAGTGCATCGTATCCCATGAGCTCATTGGACCTCCTTTATAAACTGTGTTTTTAACCTGCAGCAGTGCATCGTATCCTACGAGCTCATTGGACCTCCTTTATAAACTGTGTTTTTAACCTGCAGCAGTGCATCGGATCCTATGAGCTCGCAAAGGCTGGATATATTCTGTGTGGCATCGACAGCCTGCATGTATTATCACATTATTATTATTGACAACAGCTTCTCTGTGAGTGTGTAAGTGTGTGTGTAAGTGTGTGTGTGTGTATAAGTGTTTGTATAAGTAAGTGTGTGTGTGTATAAGTGTGTGTATATAAGTGTGTGTGTGTGTGTGTAAGTGTGTGTATAACTGTGTGTGTGTATAAGTGTGTGTATATAAGTGTGTGTGTGTGTGTGTGTGTGTGTGTAAGTGTGTGTGTGTAAGTGTCTCTGCAGGAAGCAGCATCCCCAGACTCTTCTGTTGCTCTAATGAAAGTGATGTCATATTAAAGTTTAATTTCCTCTGTTGCTTACACCGGAGGAGCACCGACACACGGAGAATCACATCCTATAGACTCGAATCTAAATATGAAGTTATTACTGCAAAGAAAGGCCGTTAGCTACACACTGTTTGTGTCTCTTTGTGTCCTTTGTTCACACTTTGTAACCATTTCGTGTGTCTTTTTGGTCGTTCTGTGACTTTTTGTAGTTAATATGTTACTTTTTGCATTCATTTTCATTTTGTATTTTAACAGTTGTTTTGAGTCTCTCTGCAGTTGTTTTGAGTCTCTTTGCAGTTGTTTTAAGTCTCTCTGCAGTTGTTTTAAGTCTCTTTGCAGTTGTTTTAAGTCTCTTTGCAGTAGTTTTAAGTCTCTTTGCAGTTGTTTTGAGTCTCTTTCTGGTCATTTATTGTCTCTTTATATCCATTTATGCGTCTCTTTGTGTTGTTTATCATCTCTTTCTAGTCGTTTGGAATCCCTTCGTAGTTGTTCTGTAACTCATAATAGCGTTTGCATTTCTCTGTAGTTGTTTTCGGTCCTTGTTTGCCTTTATCAGATAGACTTTAGGGGCAGAGAGGACTTCAAATGGCCCAAAAGTCAGATTTAAACTCAGACAATTGCAGTGAAGACTCCTTAGTTATTGAGATGCTGTTCCTTAGTCTCCAGATTGCTGTCTCTTTGTTGTTGATTTCCGTCTCTTCCTGATTGATTTTGTCTCACTTTGCAGTTCTTCCATTGACTTTCCATCAAGATGCATTGACAGTTATTTCAATCGTCTGCAGAATTGTGCAAAATCCTCCCGTTCAGCCTGTTGCACGATGACTCTCTAAATGTTTGGAAAGCTCCGAATCATGCTGCCTCTCTTACACCACATCAGATAGTGAAGCAGTGTGTCTGATTGTGTGTGTGTGTGTGTGTGTGTGTGTGTGTGTGTGTGTGTGTGCATGTGCATGCGTGCGTGCGTGTGTGTGTGTGTTCAGTTTCCGCTGCAGTGGAAGTGAGAGTTGTACAAGAATGGAAACAAAATATCATCTCACAACGCTCTGATCGCACGGGAGGAAGCGTCTCGTGTAATTTCCTGTTAGTAGTGAAGCCCCCCGGGATGATAACTGATCTGAGTTGCTCTTCAGAGTGTGAGTGTGTGTGTGTGTGTGTGTGTGTTAGAGCAGAAACAC
>CM062282.1:3483682-3523682 GCA_031216635.1 Dissostichus eleginoides | reverse complement strand
GTAAGGATGCCACCTGGGCGCCTCCCTAGAGAGGTGTTCCAGGCACGTCCAGCTGGGAAGAGACCAAGGGGTAGACCTAGGACCAGGTGGAGGGATTATATCTCTTCGCTGGCCTGGGAGCGCCTTGGGATCCCCCAGTCAGAGCTGGTTGATGTGGCCAGGGAAAGGAACGTTTGGGGCTCTCTGCTGGAACTGCTACCCCCGCGACCCGACCACGGATAAGCGGGAGAAGATGGATGGATGGATGGATGGATGGATGGATGGATGGATATATATGACTCAGGTTTGTGTTTACAGGCAGCAGCGACCCGTATGTGAAGTTCAAGCTCTCTGGGAAGGAGGTGTTTCGAAGCAAAACCATCCACAAGAACCTGAACCCGGTGTGGGACGAGAAGACCACGATAATCCTGGACTGCCTGAGTGACCCTCTGTATGTCAAGGTAAATATATCGCACGTTGTTCACATACATGTTGACATTTTCCAAAAATCCACTGACATTTTCACATTTTTTCTGAACATTTAGACATTTGTTCATATTCGTATAATTTTTATAAATTCTTTTACATATTTTTGTGACATTTTTTCATAATTATTTTTTAGGTTATTTTCAAACTATTCACATATATATTTGTGATGTTTTATCAATGTAATTACATTAGAATTAGGTTGTTTAATCTGAAGCAATGTGTGTTTTTCCATACATTTCACCTATTTTATGAACATTTTACATTTATTTATCACATTTATTTTAGGCAAGTATTCAAACATTTAACACGCATGTTTCAAATATTTTTTTATGACATTTTTCTACTTCTTTTACATTTTTTCAGAATTCTTTAAATATATTTTTTTATCCATTTTCCACATAATTTTTTAACATATTGCAATTTATTTTGATAATATTTTCCTCCATTTTTCAAGCATTTTTCTGGTATTTTTAAGACTTCTTTAACATACTTTTTGTTATTATTCATTACATTGTTCTACATGTTACTGCTGTAGATATTTCCCCTCCTATACAAACTGTTAGTTCAATCTGCAGCTTTGCATCATATCCAATAAGATCTTCATGTTTGTATCTCTAAAAAGTCTCAAACTTATCACGAGTTTTCGGCTTTGTGACGAGGCATTTTCCAGCGGATCCAAGAGGCTTTTTAAATACTATTTATTTTGTTCTGAACACTTAAAGGAGCACTTCATCCTTCCCCTGACACCCTGTGCATTATTGATGAGCATTGAGTGGAGGTGTGTGTGTGTGTGTGTGTGTGTGTGTGTGTGTGTGTGTGTGTGTGTGTGTGTGTGTCTCCTCTGCAGGTGTTCGACTACGACTTCGGACGCCAGGACGACTTCATGGGTTCTGCTTATCTTTACATGGAGTCTCTGGAGCAGCAGAGGTAAATCATTTTGGTGTTTCTACTACAAACAAAACGACTCTTATCAGATCCAATACTAAAACAATACATGTGATCCACAGTTAATGCTCTTTTTGTAGGCATTGATGCAGCGTTTATGTCTAGGGCTTTTATTGTGATAGGGTGTTGTGACCTGGAAGACAACAAATGTCAATGAATTTGATTTCTCTGGAGCTTTTAGTTGAATTGATGGTCTTTCTTAGACATACTGACATCTTCTGAGACAGAGGTAACCCATTAACATGACGTAGTGTCCGACTCCATTCACACTGATCACAGCATTATTGATTTTACACCGAGCCTTCTTCATCAGCTTCTCTGTAAAGCATGTCTGGATATTGATCATTGAACTCTAAAACAGATCCTCCCTTTGAACTCCTTATTCTGCT
Organism: Dissostichus eleginoides; assembly: GCA_031216635.1. Lineage (NCBI taxonomy): Eukaryota > Metazoa > Chordata > Actinopteri > Perciformes > Nototheniidae > Dissostichus > Dissostichus eleginoides. The sequence goes on along the minus strand of CM062282.1, from coordinate 3,521,880 downwards.
TTATTTACTAACTCACGTGTGACTCGTTGTAAAACCTGTCTGTGGGTCTCTTGCTCTTCATTCTATTATCAAGTCATGTTTTCTTTTATGAAGCTGTGGTGTGTATTACTTTATCAGCCTTCAGGCTCCACTCCTCGTCGGCCTCGTCTTCCTCCCAGCTCTCATTGCAGCAGTTTACTGAAAACATGACAGAGAACCTGCAGGAGAGCCGACGTACACACACACTCCTGCTGTTTGCTCATGGCCTTCTTTATTTACAGACAACTTCTCTTAACAAGACAGACCATTCTCAATAACACACAATATTTTACAACACCTCGCAGTGTCCGACTAGAACTGATTAGCATTTGGTGATGAATGAAAACCCTAGTTTGGACCGACATGAATGTGATGAGTTTTTCTAAAATATACAACTAGTAACTTCTACCTCCGCGACCCGACCACGGATACGCGGGAGAAGATGGATGGATGGATATAACTATTTATACTACGTGATACCTTATATCGAACTAACCAACCAATTCACTCACTAACTCAATTACAAACCAACCAACTGTCATACTTACATACCAACTAACCCTATCAACTAACTAAATCCAACCAACCAACCAACCAACCAACCAACCAACCAACCAACCAACCAACCAACTATCTAAATTCAACCAACCACCCAACTAACTAACTAACTAACTAACTAACTAACTAACTAACTAACTAACTAGCTTACTTACATACCAACTAACCAACCAACTATCTAAATTCAACCAACCTACTTACTAATTCACTAACTGACTAACTAACTAACTAACTAGCTCACCAACTAACCAACCAACTATCTAAATTCAACCAACCACCCAACTAACTAACTAACTAACTAACTAGCTTACTTACATACCAACTAACCAACCAACTATCTAAATTCAACCAACCAACTAACTGACTAACTAGCTCACTTACATAACAACTAACCAACCAACTATCTAAATTAAACTAACCAACCAACTAATTCACTAACTAACTAACTAACTAACTTACAAACCAACAAACTATCTTAGTTACATACCAACTTAAATACCAACTAACCAACCAACTATCTCAATTCAACCAACCAACCAACCAACCAACCAACCAACCAACCAACCAACCAACCAACCAACCAACCAACTAACTAACTAGTTGGATCAGTTTATGGTTGTTTTCTGTCTCTGTTTGGGAATGTTTACAACAACTAGGACATATGATTGGAATGTCTTTTGTTTACGACTCTCTTCTCTTCCTAAATCTCTTCCTGATTTCTCCTGTGATTTCCCCTCTCTGTGTTTCAGGTGTATTCCTGTGACGCTGGTTCTGAAGGACCCTCAGCACCCGGACCAGGATCTGGGTTCTCTGGATCTGTCCGTCACCCTGACCCCCAAAGACAGTCCTGTGGAGGAGAGGAGGGACTCCACTTCCACCGTACGTACACCGATCATCACTCTGGATTCATTCATGTTAACGTCAAGGGACTATCTTTATAAATGACTAGTTATAAGTTACATTGAAGAAAAGGGATCTGTTAACATTCAAAGATTCAAAGATTCAAAGGTGTTATTGTCATATGCACAAAGCTACTGTGTAAATGGCAATGAAATTCTTCTGACTTGAGCAAAAATACAAAGTGTGCAAAAAGTCTATATAAAATACTACGTTAAGTTATATCGAAGAAAAGGGATGACTGCAGGAAAAAGTCATTGAGATCTGTCCAAAATGTATTTACGTTTTGAGTTCTGAGACACAAGTATGAGATTCATCTCAGAAAACAAAAAATCTAAAAATTGTAAAGCACATGTAAAATAAATGGATTCAAACCATGCAGACGTTATAACTAAACCAAATTAAGAGGGGGCTTAAATCTCAGACAATATTTGATTTCTTTCTGGGATTTAATTCCTGAGAAATGAGTGATTTTACCTTTTCAATCTCAGATATGTATTCAAGTTATTTTCAGCATTTTTACTCGTAAATTCTCCACCTTACTGTCAGTGTTGGCCAAGTAGTTTTCTCTTCAACTGACAAATCTTAACTTAGAAATACTGATAGTTTTTTAAGTACAATGGCCCTAAGACTTCATATAAAACTTGAGTGATTACACAGTAAATAGGAAGGTAAAGCAGAATAAAAATAGATTTCTACTAAATAAAATATTTACTTTTTTGTCAAACTCACCTCTACATTTAGCTGTTTTCCTTTTGAAACATTTTACTTAAAAATAACTTAGTAAGTAAAAGATGTGTGGGTTTTTTCATTTAACAGCAACATGTAAGCACATACGGAGGATCACAGGTGGACATTACTCTGTTTTAAGGAATCACTTCACTAATCCATTAATCCACTAATCCCTCACTGCTGGATTACAAAATCACTATTAAGAGGGAAAGACAGCTCAGCACAATCTGTTTCATCACACACACACACGCGCACACACACACACACACACACACACACACACACACACACACGTATAAACACAGGATTTTAGTTTCACTTTCTTCAGTATTTCTCTTTGTGGTGCGTTTGTGTTCCTGCAGCTGAGAAAGGTTCAGACGTACCGCTGGAAGCCGTATGTGAATAAAGTGAGTGTGGTGGAGATTAGGCTCTTACAGCTTCACCCTGAATCACCCCTTTAACCTCAAATAGATAACGGGAACCACGGTGCATTCGAGGGCACGGGGCGGCCATCTTTGAAGGATAACGTCTATAGCAACGTCTATAGTAACGTCAGCAAACGTCAATATCTATCGGCTTTTACAGGTCAGCTGTTTTGCGTCCGAAACATTACAGAAACTTAATTGAAGCATTAAAAAAAGTCATGTTTTTTCGACCGCCGTACAAATTAAGTCAACAAGTTGCGTTTGCTGGTATCCTTCAAAGATGGCCGACTTCCTGTAGTTTTGTAGTTCTTGTAGTTTTCCTTGTAGAAATATAGAAGTGTTTCCCTCACCATTGATATTAAAATGGCACTGATTTCCAAAGGGACTAAAGACATGGGTTAAGACTTTATTTCAAAGCCGCTGTGAATGCATCATTCATAAATGAGTGGATTGAGTGAATTTGGTGTTAAAATAGAGAGATATCGCCATTGGAGTTTGTAGAGACCAACAATTAATAACTAAATATAGTGTACAACATGCAGAGATAATAATAACCCTAAAACAATATGATTTTAATGCCTTCCAAGTAGCCAAAAATATCAAATAATGCATAATTACCTTCTACAAATTGCATGAATGTAATATTTACAATGTAAAAGATACTTTAATTGCTAAATACATTTTATCTACCAATAATATAACCCTATTTTTAATATAAAAGAGTCAGTGTTTCATACAGTTGCTTATATTATGCTCGTATTTTGAAAATTAACTTTCTGCTCGTTTTTTGCGCAGTAAAAATGTCTGTATCATCAGATGTTGTCCAAAGCAGTAAGACATAAAACAAAGCCTGTCTGGTGCATATTTTATTCAGTGTATAAATGAATCATCAGGCAGTGACAGTCTGTGCTGCAGAGAGAGAGAAACCACAATGAAAGAGAGAAGAAGAAGAATAAACAACAACAACAACAGACAGAAAGATCATTAAAGCTAATGAGGCCACAATAATAACTATTCAGCACATCCTCCACGGCTTCAATCTATTTTCAGATGCTTTATTCATGGAGATGTATTAAAGTTGCAGTACACCCCTTCTGTTTTAGCTGCTTGTAGTTAGCAATAATAATCCTGTAGCCCCCCCTAGTGGTGAACACATGTATGTGTTTTAATTTCTGTGATAATGTGAATAATGTTCCAATAATTATCATTCACAAATGTGCAATATCTGTCAAAAATATCCCAATTAGTTCTTTTTTCCTAGTCGTAGTTATCAGCAGAGGTGGGAGAAGTACTCAGATGTGGTACTTGAGTAAAAGCAGAAGTACTCAGATGTGGTACTTGAGTAAAAGTAGAAGTACTCAGATCGTGTACTTGAGTAAAAGCAGAAGTACTCAGATCTTGTACTTGAGTAAAAGTAGAAGTACTCAGATCTTGTACTTGAGGAAAAGTAGAAGTACTCAGATCTTGTACTTGAGTAAAAGTAGAAGTACTCAGGTCTTGTTCTTGAGTAAAAGCAGAAGTACTCAGATCGTGTACTTGAGTAAAAGCAGAAGTACTCAGATCTTGTACTTGAGTAAAAGTAGAAGTACTCAGGTCTTGTACTTGAGTAGAAGTACTCAGATCTTGTACTTGAGTAAAAGCAGAAGTACTCAGATCTTGTACTTGAGTAAAAGTAGAAGTACTCAGGTCTTGTACTTGAGTAAAAGTAGAAGTACTCAGATCTTGTACTTGAGTAAAAGTAGAAGTACTCAGGTCTTGTTCTTGAGTAAAAGCAGAAGTACTCAGATCGTGTACTTGAGTAAATGTAGAAGTACTCAGGTCTTGTACTTGAGTAGAAGTACTCAGATCTTGTACTTGAGTAAAAGCAGAAGTACTCAGATCTTGTACTTGAGTAAAAGTAGAAGTACTCAGATCTTGTACTTGAGTAAAAGCAGAAGTACTCAGGTCTTGTACTTGAGTTAAAGTAGAAGTACTCAGATCTTGTACTTGAGTAAAAGTAGAAGTACTCAGATCGTGTACTTGAGTAAAAGCAGAAGTACTCAGATCTTGTGCTTGAGTAAAAGTAGAAGTACTCAGATCGTGTACTTGAGTAAAAGCAGAAGTACTCAGATCTTGTACTTGAGTAAAAGTAGAAGTACTCAGATCGTGTACTTGAGTAAAAGCAGAAGTACTCAGATCTTGTACTGGAGTAAATGTAGAAGTACTCAGGTCTTGTACTTGAGTAGAAGTACTCAGATCTTGTACTTGAGTAAAAGCAGAAGTACTCAGATCTTGTACTTGAGTAAAAGTAGAAGTACTCAGATCTTGTACTTGAGTAAAAGCAGAAGTACTCAGGTCTTGTACTTGAGTTAAAGTAGAAGTACTCAGATCTTGTACTTGAGTAAAAGTAGAAGTACTCAGGTCTTGTTCTTGAGTAAAAGCAGAAGTACTCAGATCGTGTACTTGAGTAAAAGCAGAAGTACTCAGATCTTGTACTTGAGTAAAAGTAGAAGTACTCAGATCGTGTACTTGAGTAAAAGCAGAAGTACTCAGATCTTGTACTTGAGTAAAAGCAGAAGTACTCAGATCTTGTACTTGAGTAAAAGTAGAAGTACTCAGATCTTGTACTTGAGTAAAAGTAGAAGTACTCAGATCTTGTACTTGAGTAAAAGCAGAAGTACTCAGATCTTGTACTTGAGTAAAAGTAGAAGTACTCAGATCGTGTACTTGAGTAAAAGCAGAAGTACTCAGATCTTGTACTTGAGTAAAAGTAGAAGTACTCAGATCTTGTACTTGAGTAAAAGTAGAAGTACTCAGGTCTTGTACTTGAGTAAAAGTAGAAGTACCAGAGTGTAGGAATACTCTGTTACAGTAAAAGTCCTGCATTCAAAATGTTCCTCAAGTGAAAGTAGAAAAGTATTCTCATCTATTAAATGTATGTAGTCGTGTTACTGGTGTAAAGTAACTCCACTGCATATGTTAAATAACTTTCAACCCAGAAGCTGCAGTGTTTGTTCCCCCCTTTGAAACTATATACAGTATAGCTATGTTGCATGAATATAAAACAGCTTTAGTGAGCTTAGTGAAGGTTACTCTGTGTCTCGCTTTAAAGACATGGCCTCCAAAATAAAGACAGCATAACATCATAACATTAAATACAAAAATAATCTTTTATTCTAAAAGGGACAGTCACTGTGTAGCAAAAATACATGTACAATGTTCTCCAAATATTAATTTAGGCAATGTCATACACACACATGAGGACTCATACATCTTCATATTAATTCAGTAACATGCAGTAGCTGATATTGTCTTATCTTAAAAGACACTCTGCCTCACAATGTGAGTTGAAAAAAAAGGATCAGCCTTTCACTCTTTTGTATTGTTTTGTTTGACATGTTCCAACATTGAAACCATTTGCAGATGGTGACGCCTTGAAAAGTGCCAAATGGTTCTTTGCGAGGGCCTGGTTAGGATCAATGCAGAACTTCTTCAGACAGACAGTTGTGATTCTGTAAGAAAACAATTGCATATTGTTAGAAACACAAGAAAACAAAGAGTCATTAATAGCCGCTTTCACACCAAGTACTTTGCGGTACTTAGTTCCCGGTACTTAGTTCCCGGTACTTAGTTCCCGGTACTTAGCCCCCGGTACTTAGTTCCCGGTACTTAGTTCCCGGTACTTAGTTCCCGGTACTTAGTTCCCGGTACTTAGCCCCCGGTACTTAGTTCCCGGTACTTAGTTCCCGGTACTTAGTTCCCGGTACTTATGGCCCATTTCGACTGGACATTTTCGTAACAGGTCGGCTCTACACGGACCCACTCAGACTGCCAATGGGAGCATTTCCATTACGGGTTGAAGGTGGGACCCGTTACGATTTTAAGTACCTGCTCGTGCCCGCCTCAGAGGTGGGTCTACTCCGGCTGAGCCGATACTAAAGCCGATACTAAAACGTCACGTGATCCGTGCTGTCCACTGATTGGTCAGATGGAATTACGTCATACACGCGACGAAGCTCGGGGAGCTTTAAATAATCACCCGCCATGTATGAAAACACACCTGCGAGAGAGCTACAGAGAAGTCTATTACCCGAGAAAATAACGAAGTTTTGAAGATGGAAGATCAGAGAAGAAAATCCAACCCGTGGTCGGTGTGCGAGGTGCGACGTCACGTCAGTGGTGACTCCGGGTTGACTCCGCGCCCACTTCCAGGTCACGGTTTGGGTCACGGTTTGGGTCGAAAAGCAAATGGTACTGGTGCCCAGCTGTCCCGTGTTGTGTCGCGTTATATAGGACCGAGTTGAGTAGGTACTAGCTCGGCAGTCGAAAAGAGGCATTAGTTCCCGGTACTTAGTTCCCGGTACTTAGCCCCCGGTACTTAGTTCCCGGTACTTAGTTCCCGGTACTTAGCCCCCGGTACTAGTTCCCGGTACTTAGTTCCCGGTACTTAGCCCCCGGTACTTAGTTCCCGGTACTTAGTTCCCGGTACTTAGCCCCCGGTACTTAGTCCCCGGTACTTAGTTCCCGGTACTTAGTTCCCAGTACTTAGCCCCCGGTACTTAGTTCCCGGTACTTAGTTCCCGGTACTTAGCCCCCGGTACTTAGTCCCGCCGAACTCTTTAGTCCCTGGAACTGTCCTAGTAGATCGCGTTGTCACCGGAACTAAACAGCTCTCTCTGGTGGGGGTTTTGGTTTTACTAAAAAAACACTGGGTTTATTCTGTGATCTTTTATTCAATGCTTTATTTTCAAACTATTTATTTGAGTTTGTTGCTTTTGTTCCTTGATAAGCAGCTGGCACTGTACGTCCTGTCACCACTGTTTACATGTGATTTTAAATGTGTGAATAATGCAGTGCGTTGAACATGCAACCTTAAGACTAGAAAAATAGATTCAAGATTATAGTATGAAAATGTAGTCCATTTACCATTAACAAGTAATAATTCATTTAAAAATAATTATTTAAGGTGTGTGATTGCTACAATATGAGGTACTGTTACTTTACTTTGCTTTCATTTGCACCAACAATTTTTTTTAATAATATTTATACAATATTTATACCTTGTATTATTGCTAATATAGAAACTAAGAAACACACGGGGTGCATTAGATTAACATGCACACGTGTATAAACTTACACAATTGCTCGGGATACACAGTCACTCGGGGTCTCCGCCATGTGTTTCACCATTCTTTTGGGAATTTCAGTTGAATTGAAGCTTTTACAGCATCCATCCTTTGGTGTTGATGGTCCAAACGGAGCTGTGAACACAAACAAACACACACTTAATACCAAACACAGTTTACATTGACAGCTCACAGAGAAATCCAGCAAAGATACTGACCGGCAGTGCAGTGGCGCAGGACGCAGATCAGAAGTACGAGAGTCACCAGAGTCTTCATAGTTCAGAGATGGTTCAGAGCTTCTGTTGGGATAAAAGCTTGTAATCTTCAAGGATTGAAGTGTGATAGAAACCTGCTCTGTGCTCCCTGTATTTATACAACTCCTGCCTCCAAAAGCCCCCCATCATTGCTGAGTCATGTTCTCAGAAAGCAACTGGTTCTCAGAAAGAAAAAAAGCTTGTCCTTTTTTCTGTTTCAGCTGTGGAAATGTGACGTCAATAATTATGTGAAACAATTCTTCAAAACGTTTTACACAGAATATGGATAGGGCTTTTGATTGTTGCATTCTCTTTAGATTCATCTGGATATAACTGCCATCATTATGGAAGGACTTTTATCTGCAAGCTCTCACTTTAATATAACTTTAAATCTCTGTTAATTGCTGCAGAAATATACCTTGGTATCCCAGATTAAAAACGTAACAGCATGTTTCTTAATTGTAATAAAATCACAAATATAAGCACTGCAATGAAATGCATGTTGAATGGCAGTGGGGAAGTGAACATTGACTCCATACTTCATTACACTTTTCAGAGGTTAAATGCTGCAAAACATATAATCAAAATGATCGTTCCAAAGATTAGTCCTTAGCCGCTTTCAAACCAAGTATTTTGTCGTACTTAGTTCCCAGTACTTAGTCCCGCCGAACTCTTTAGTCCCGGAACTGTCCTAGTAGATCGCGTTCACACCGGAATAAGTCCCTGAGGGAGGATTACGCAGATGAAGCCGCTGACGTCACTTCTTCTGCTTTGGGTTTACTGGCAGGCCGCAAACAACTTCACGGCGTATACTTCCACCCGAAGTCCCGGAGTCCCCCGGAGTTGGGGACTGGCTTCAGTAGAAGCTGCTGGGTCGCGTCTTCCGAGTAAATCGCCAGAAGCGCTGACACCTCCTCATCACTCCATCGCTCCCATGTTTTTTTGTGTTGCCATAAGTTAGTTGCCTCTCCGTTTGTGCGCTGGGCTAATGCTAATAATGCTAATGCGAGCAAATAAAATGGCAGCTTCACAAAACATTTCGGAGTGTTACGGGGCGTGGTTTGCAATTCGCCCAGCCAATCAGAAATTGGAACCTTTTTCTCCCCAGATAGTCCCTGCTCTCTAGCAGGGACTATCTGGGGGTAAAAAGGTTCGCGCGAACTAGGTTCTAGTTCCAGATATTTTTGGTTGTGAACGCAAAATCCCAGGAACTATCGGAACTATACTGGGAAAAGTACTCCGGTGTGAAAGCGCCTCTTTACTTTTTTCCAAATCCCAGATCTTTCTGACTCTTTTAGGCATTGCATTGTGGGACATTAATGCACACATTCAAAAATCAAGCATGTTTAAGTAATAGATGCTGTACATCATAGCAGTACTAAATAGTAAGCATAATTAGGATGAACAGCAACATTCAAGTACTAGATGCAGGTTAATGCACCACTAATAATATAAAGTAAAGCACTGACAGTAGCCACGGCACTTATACTTCAAGCACAATGTGTTGCTAACACTACTGTTCTTTTACATCGATGAGGATTGGAATGCAAGACTTGTAATGAAGTAGTTTTATACTTTTATATCGCTACTTTTACTGAAGTCGATTATTTTAATACTTTTTCCTCCACTGAGCTTTAGTAGCCATGGTATTAGAACAGTACATTGTAGGTTATTATATTTCAGCAGCAATAGAAATACATTAATCTGTAGCACTTCAGGTAATATTGGAAGTGTATGCATTATTAGTAGTACATTAGTAGCGTATTGTGAGAGCTGAGATTGAGTTAACATGATGGGACTTTCTCTTCCTCATCCGTTTACATCAGAAAACTTTCCATCAGCATTTCTGAGAACAAAGTGTAGCCGGATTTACAATGAAGAAGTCATTCACAAAAATGTGTTTTCACTTCATCATTCTGATTATACGAATACAACATAATTTCATGCACCTGTATATTGCTGAAATCTTCTGTGTAGATTGATACATACATTAACAGGCATCATTGTGTGAAATAAAAATAATATGTCTCCTTTGTTGGCAAACAGTAGAGGACACTGATGAGAGTCATTATGTATTTATATACAAGAGAAAGAGTAGTGGGCCGAGTATGGTTACCTGAGGAACACCAAGACATTTGTAAATGAAAACGTGTTTCAGTTCATCAGGACTTCTCTTTGATTCTTTACTTTTTCGCTCATCGTGAAGCTATGCAAGGAAAACTAACATGTGTAAGGGTTTTAGTAGGAAGGCAGGACCCAAACGCAGTACAAAACAAGAGGTCAAGTAGTTTTTTTTAAAAGCGATCTTTAATCCACAAAAAATCGGATAACCAAGAAAACACGGAGAACTGAACATGCACAAACCGGGGAACAGGAAAACAACCGTACTCAGATCAGTTACATAAGGCGCTTTCACACCGGAGTACTTTTCCCAGGAATAGTTCCGATAGTTCCTGGGATTTTGCGTTCACACCAAAAAGATCTGGAACTAAAACTTAGTCCGCGCGAACCTTTTCACCCCTTTTCAGTCCCTGCTAGAGAGGTGGGACTTTCCTGCGGAGAAAAAGGTTCCAATTTCTGATTGGCTGGGCGAATAGCAAACCACGCCCCGTAAAACTCTGAAATGTTTTGTGAAGCCACCATTTTATTTGCTCTCATTAGCATTATTAGCATTAGCATTAGCCCAGCGCACCAACGCAGAGAGACTAACTTATGGCAACACAAAAGAAAACATTGGAGCGGTGGAGTGATGAGGAGTGTCGTGTTTCTGGCGATTTACTCGGAAGATGCGACCCAGCAGCTTCTACTGAAGCCAGTCCCCAATATTACAATAAAATGATATACATGTACGTCATATTTCATTATTTGACAAAATCATGCATTCAATGTTGCAGCTGATAAAAGTGTAGTAAGAATCAAAGGTCAACACACAAGGTGAGTTAGTATTATATGCATGGTCATTTTGTTGCTGAAGTATACCTTTAGTACCAAATTCATTGCAATTAGTAGTTGATAGATTTTTCACTTTGAACGACTTCTATTTGACCGTGAGAAGTTGATGATCTGTCAAATTCATGAGAAAGGTAACTCATATTGCGTCAGTGACAGAGAGAGAAATGGTTTCCAAGGAATCTTTTTTTTGAGGATGAGGAAGTGTGGCTAAAAGCACAAGCAAGCTTCCTTTCTACATCCTCTGAGCTTTCAATAAGGGAAGTTCTGCCTGTTTCCTGTTTACCAGCAGCATGGTTATAGAAAGACTGCAGAGGAAAGACAAGGAAGTGAAATCAGTAAAAGAAAACGACAACAATTTTGGAGTTGCATTACTCCCATTACCCTGAATTTGTAATACGTTTTATAACTGAAAGCAGCCATTCATAAAGTCCTATATGTTGTATTGAAGCCACTGTGGATAGACAGACTGGAACTTACTTTATTAAGTGCATACATTGGATGCAAGGTTGCAGTGTTGGTACTCAGATTCTTTACTTAAGAAGAAGTCAAATGGTCTTAAAGTACTCCATTACATGTAAAAGTCCTGATTTCAATATTTGACTTAAGTGAAAGTACAAAAGTATTAGCATCAAAACATACTAACACAAAACACAAGTACTCAATCTGCACAATGTCCCATTTGACAATAATTTAAACTACAGCAGTTTTATCAGGTAAGAGTACTTCAAGTATCAAAAGTAAAATTACTTGTTGCAGAATGGATCTTTTCACAGTATTATATTATTGTGGTTATTAGGTTATCCTGTTTTTATACATGTAAGAGCATTTTAGTGTTGTAGCTTGTCAATGTGGAGCAATTTAGATACGTGAAATACTGTTTAGATTAGTAGTACATTACTGCATTACACCATATCAGCATATATGTGTTTTTTGAGTAAAGTAGAAGTACTCAGATCTTGTACTTGAGTAAAAGTAGAAGTACCCAGATCTTGTACTTGAGTAAAAGTAGGAGTACTCAGATCTTGTACTTGAGTAAAAGTAGAAGTACCCAGATCTTGTACTTGAGTAAAAGTAGAAGTACCCAGATCTTGTACTTGAGTAAAAGTAGGAGTACTCAGATCTTGTACTTGAGTAAAAGTAGGAGTACTCAGATCTTGTACTTGAGTAAAAGTAGAAGTACTCAGATCTTGTACTTGAGTAAAAGTAGAAGTACCCAGATCTTGTACTTGAGTAAAAGTATAAGTACTCAGATCTTGTACTTGAGTAAAAGTAGGAGTACTCAGATCTTGTACTTGAGTAAAAGTAGAAGTACTCAGATCTTGTACTTGAGTAAAAGTAGAAGTACTCAGATCTTGTACTTGAGTAAAAGTAGAAGTATTCAGATCTTGTAATTGAGTAAAAGAAGAAGTACTCAGATCTTGTACTTGAGTAAAAGTAGAGTACTCAGATCTTGTACTTGAGTAAAAGTAGAAGTACCAGATCTTGTACTTGAGTAAAAGTAGAAGTATTCAGATCTTGTAATTGAGTAAAAGAAGAAGTACTCAGATCTTGTACTTGAGTAAAAGTAGGAGTACTCAGATCTTGTACTTGAGTAAAAGTAGAAGTACCCAGATCTTGTACTTGAGTAAAAGTAGAAGTACTCAGATCTTGTAATTGAGTAAAAGTAGAAGTACTCAGATCTTGTACTTGAGTAAAAGTAAGTACTCAGATCTTGTACTTGAGTAAAAGTAGAAGTACTCAGATCTTGTACTTGAGTAAAAGTAGAAGTACTCAGATCTTGTACTTGAGTAAAAGTAGAAGTACTCAATCTTGTACTTGAGTAAAAGTAGAAGTACTCAGATCTTGTATTGAGTAAAAGTAGAAGTACTCAGATCTTGTACTTGAGTAAAAGTAGAAGTACTCAGATCTTGTACTTGAGTAAAAGTAAGTACTCAGATCTTGTACTTGAGTAAAAGTAGGAGTACTCAGATCTTGTACTTGAGTAAAAGTAGAAGTACTCAGGTCTTGTACTTGAGTAAAAGTAGAAGTACTCAGATCTTGTACTTGAGTAAAAGTAGAAGTACCAGAGTGTAGGAATACTCTGTTACAGTAAAAGTCCTGCATTCAAAATGTTCCTCAAGTAAAAGTATTAAAGTATTCTCATCAAAATATAGTGAAAGTAGCGACAGTAAAAGTAGTCATTGTGCAGATTGGTCCATTTCAGAATAATATATATGATATGTTTTATAATGATTGATCATTAAAGTGTTCTCAAAGCTGGTAAAGGTGCAGCTAGTTTGAATGACTTTGTATACTGCACGGTAGCTTGTGGATTTACTCCAGGTGGAACTAAAGTCTGATTTAACACTTGATTATATTTCACATCATTCATCCAGATCTGTGAAGTAACTAAAGGTATTCAATACATGTAGTGGAGTAAAAGTACACCATGTACCTCTGAACTGTAGTGGAGTAGACGTACAAAGTAGCATAACATTTAAAGTACAAGTATCTCAAAATTGTACTTAAGTACAGTACTTGAGTAAATCTACTTAGTTACTTCCCACCTCTGGTAATCAGCGCTTTAGTTAAAAACCAGTCTCCTCCCCTGCAGTTGAAGTAATATTTGTTGATGTTATTCAGACCATGCTGCTCAGGAGATCCTGGAAGAGATCTAATAAGGTAAATCTTCATCATCATCATCATCAGCTTCATTAGCTGCTCCTTCACACTGATCACCTCTCTGTTGATTCATCACTGTTGTGTTGCTCATTTCAGTGTTTTTGTGGCGTAGCCTACAGTTCATATAGAGGTCTACCGTGTTGTGTATTCACTTTTTTAAATGTTGTGTGTTGTGTCTGCTGTCATTAACATCCACTCTGTGAGCAGGACCATGTGCTTCAAACTGTTAACTGTAATCATGCTAATAAGATGTTACAAGGCTAACTAGTTGCTACCAGGCTACTATTTTATTATGAGGCTAACATCCATCTATCAGGCTAACATACTGTATATTTTCAGGGCTAACATGTTATCAGGCTAATTAGATGTTACAACGCTAACAAGGTGTTATCAGGCTACTGTTTTATTATAAGGCTAGCATTAATTGATCAGGCTAACATAATGTTATCAGACTTATTTGGTGTTATCAGGTTACTGTTTTATTATGAGGCTATCATCCGGCTAGCAGGCTAACATACTGTACTCTCAAGCTAACATTATGCTATCAGGCTAACATGACATTTTCAGGCTACTATTTGTATGAGGCTAGCATTAAATTAGCAGGCTAACATACTGATGTCAGGCTCATTTGATGTAATCACGCTAACATCATGTTAGCAGGCTAATGTCATGTAATCAGAGATGATGTTTCCAGGCAAGCAATCAGACAAACAAAATGATATCAAGCCAACATCATGCTATCAGGCTAACATTATACAGCTAACATCATGCTATCAGGCTAACATTATACAGCTAACATCATGCTATCAGAGCTAACATCATGCTATCAGGTTAACCTCATGTTATCAAGCTAACATCATGCTATCAGGCCAGCATTATACAGCTACATTATTCCAGCACAGTTTGTTTTATCTTTAATTATACTTTAAAAGAAAAAGTCTGCCAGTTTATTATTGATTTACTCAACAATGCCCTAGCAAAGAAGTCCTTTACCTTCAATTAAGAGATATGTGTGTGTGTGTGTGTGTGTCTCTGTGTGTGTGTGTGTGTGTGTGTGTGTGTGTGTCTCTCTCTCTGTGGGTGTATGTGTGTGTGTGTGTGTGTGTGTGTGTGTGTGTGTGTGTGTGTCTCTCTCTCTGTGGGTGTATGTGTGTGTGTGTGTGTGTGTGTGTGTGTGGTGTGTGTGTGTGTGTGTGTGTGTGTGAGAGCAGCAGCAGTCCCTGCGTCTCTCCGAGCTTCACAGGAAGTCTCAGTTGTGGCGAGGGATCGTCAGCATCGCTCTGATCGAGGGTCGCAGTCTGATCCCCATGGACCCCAACGGGCTGTCGGACCCCTACGTCAAGTTCAGACTCGGACACCAGAAGTACCGGAGCAAGGTAAAAACAGGACAGCACAGAGTCACACAAGATTAAAGATGAATAAAGATCAAATTAAAGATAATATTACAATTATATACAGTTAAGTAACTTTTAAAATAAGAAATGAACATATAAACATATTTGGGTCATACATATTAAATGTTTCCCATCTTGTGTGTGTGTGTGTGTGTGTGTGTGTGTGTGTGTGTGTGTGTGTGTGTGGTGTGTGTGTGTGTGTGTGTGGTGTGTGTGTGTGTGTGCAGACGGTGCCTAAGACTCTGAGTCCTCAGTGGAGGGAGCAGTTCGACCTCCACCTGTTCGAGGAGACAGGAGGAATTTTAGAGATCACGGTGTGGGACCGAGACACCGGGAGGAGGGACGACTTCATCGGACGGTCAGTCCTCTTTCTGTCCTCATAAGATAAGATGAGATAAGAAGATAAGAAGTACTTTATTGATCCCAATTTGGTATTTTTTTGCGTCGCAGCATAAAAAGACAAGGCATAAAGAAATAAACATTCCAAAATGTAAACAACTCAGTAGAAATAAAATAGCAATAAAAAAAGTTGAAAATGTACATGTTGAATTACAAATTTACAGTAACAAAAATTACAAATTTACTGTGTTTATCTGCACGTTTTTTGTCTTAATCTGCAATTATTTGTAATAAAATGAGAGCTAATACACTTTTATATTGCTAAGTTTGCAAAGTGGTCCTCAAAAACATAAACATATATGTGATAAATGTAAGAAAACCCCCCAAAAAACATCCGGAAGGACTCATAAAACCACTAACACCTTTAGAAACTCCTAAGTAGCGACTTAACGAAGTGTGTAGGCTAGTTGTTGATATAAGTGTGTGTGTGTGTGTGTGTGTGTGTGTGTGTGTGTGTGTGTCTGTGTCTGTGTCTGTGTGTGTGTTAGCTGTCAGCTGGACCTCTCCACTCTGTCTAAGGAGCACACACACCACCTGGACCTCCCTCTGGAGGAGTCCCGGGGCTTCGTGGTGCTCCTGGTCACGCTGACGGCCTCCGCTCACGTCTCCATCGCCGACCTCTCTGTGACCCCGCTGGACGACCCGCAGGAGAGGAGGGAGATCCTGACACGCTACGTGAGGACTCTTTAAAGTAGAGACACTACATACTGATATACACCTGAACATCAGCAGGAGAGGACTCTTTAAAGTAGAGACACTACATACTGATATACACCTGAACATCAGCAGGAGAGGACTCTTTAAAGTAGAGACACTACATACTGATATACACCTGAACATCAGCAGGAGAGGACTCTTTAAAGTAGAGACACTACATACTGATATACACCTGAACATCAGCAGGAGAGGACTCTTTAAAGTAGAGACACTACATACTGATATATACCTGAACATCAGCAGGAGAGGACTCTTTAAAGTAGAGACACTACTTGCGTGCGTGCGTGCGTGCGTGCGTGCGTGCGTGCGTGCGTGCGTGCGTGCGGGCCGGTGGCTGCGCACATGCTCAGTTGAGATGATTTTTTTAGAGACCCGGAGATTATGTGATATGGGTTTTAATTTGAAAATAAACTCTGATTCACTTCCTGTGTGTGTCTCTAGGGGGCGCTGAAGTCCTTCTCTAACTTCAGAGACGTGGGCATCGTTCAGGTGAAGGTGATGAGAGCCGAGGGACTCATGGCTGCAGACGTCACCGGTAATAACATATATATATTTCTCATTACACGTGTCGTGGCTTCCTTCCTTATTTTTCTATCACGCCACTAGACGCCTTAAACAGACGTGTTTCACTCGTGTTCTTTCCTTTATATTACTTACAGTTGAAGAGCTGCTTGGCCTCCGATGGTTTGGATGATATTATGCGATGTGTTTGCTCCAAATAAAATAACAAACTTTTACACATGCAACAAAGAAAAGAGGCCTTTACAATAGTCAACACAAAGAGGCAAAACTCAAATAAAATAACAATAGGTATTCTGTCTTTCTTGATAAGGCTTATATAACTTAATAACTTAAAGGGTAATTGAACGGTTAAAAACTGTTCCTCCACGGCGTCTTTCCGACAATAACTGTCACTTTTAGAGGAGGTGCCGTGGGAATTGTAGTCTTTTATACTCTGGTTGACTACAGACGTCACAATTAGGTGGCCTTTCTTATCAAAACAAAATACTGGCTCTAAGATAAGATAAGATAGTACTTCATTGATCCCAATTTGGGACATTTTTGACCACACGTATTAACTCTGTCCTGTACTGTAACACCTGCTGTGATCCATATGTGTGTGTAATGCGTTGTGAATGTGTGTGTTCGGCATCATCTCCTTCGTGGTAACACACACACACACTCAAATTACAAAAAAAGCTTTCTGTATTTGTCTAATTTTTGCTAAAAGAAAATCTGTATTATTTTCAAAACAATTACAAAGAAAATCTGCATTTTTCAAAAGAAATGACAAAAAATGGACTAAAAAATACTAAAAAGTGACAAAAAAGTGACAAAAAAGTGACCAAAACATGTGTATTTTTCAGGTAAGAGCGACCCCTTCTGTGTGCTGGAGCTGAACAACGACCGGCTGCAGACTCACACCGTCTACAAGAACCTGAACCCAGAGTGGAACAAAGTCTTCACCTTGTGAGGGACCTTTCACATTTCCCCCAATATAAATCCCCCTTCTCCTTTTGGAGCTGGAGAGTCAAAGTTATTCTTAGCATGTTTGCAAGATTGTTTTCACACGCGGTCATGATCCTCTTCAAAAGATATGTAACGCTTTAAGTGAAACCTTAACGGATATCCCCTTGGTATAAAAAAGTCAAATACAAGTCAGAATGCAGGTGGAACAGGTTCATTAAATGGTGCTCCTCTTTCTCCAAAGGCTCCAGAATAATATGTTTGGGACACAACGCCTTAAATAATAAATGGATTTACAAAAATCAACATTGAACTTTTACAGGATGAATTTAGAAAGAAATTAAAATCAAGGTTTGTTATGCAGAGTAGAGAATATCTGTCTGTATTTGATTACATTTCCAAAATCCCTACATACAGTAAACAGACATTACAGCATTTATATCGTATAAATACATCTCTATAAATATGAATAAACATGTTATATATTGAAGTACAGTTTACTCCTTTGTTTGAACAAATATTTTGTATCTGTAGTTTTTTATTGGACATTTTACTTCTTATGTTTGTATAAAATGACATTATTATTTATTGGAGATATTTCATTTTACCGTATTATTAATATAATAAAACATTTTTTATTATATTTTATTTTTTATAGAACGGACATTTTACTTTAACTTCTTATGTTGTGAAAAATGTGTTATGTTTTTATTTTATGTCTTTTTGGACATCTGTATTACATTTTTTAAGTTTGTATAAATATTTTTGGGACATTTTAATTCAATTTTTATAAATACTCAGTTATTTTGTATTATTATTATTATCCATTATTATTCTGATGTTTGTTTTTCTTTCTCTTTCCCTCAGTAACATTAAAGACATCCACTCGGTGATGGAGGTGACGGTGTTCGATGAAGACCGAGACCGGAGCGCCGACTTCCTGGGAAAGATCTCCATCCCTTTATTATATGTGAGTGAATACAATAATAATACAAATCTGAAATGTTCTCAAAAGTGAATTAATCAATCTGTAAATCTGTTTTTTCCTCCTTTCAGATCCGCAACGGGGAGCAGAAGAGCTACGTGTTAAAAAACAAAGAGTTAACGGCTCCGACTAAAGGACTCATTTACCTGGAGATAGACGTCATCTACAACACCGTGAGTTTCCCTTATTCCTTTCCTGTGAATTAAGGCTGCTAAAATACCTGGAAAAATGACTTTAAAAATATCTGAAAGAAGTCAGAAAGTTATGTGAGTTTAACATGTCTGAAAACGTTCCAAAAATACTTTAAAAATGTAAGAAAATCATCCCAAAAATATTCACATTTATGGGTAAACATTTTAGGAACACGCGAACAATGAAATATTTTAGAAATAATAATATAAAAAATGTGCAGAAAAATAACATCTGTTGACCTTATAGAATATGGCTAAAATGAGCCTGAAAATATGTGACTATACCTGAAAAATGAAGTCCCAAAAATATGTAAATAAAATGCTGTGGAAAATGTCTAAAACAGTTCTGGTAAAATAGATTTGAGAAAATAGAATAAATAGTGAAAAATGTCATTTTTTCTGTCTTCAGGTGAAAGCAGCGATGAAGACGATCGTCCCTGCAGAGCAGAAATACATCGAGGAAGAGCCAAAAGTCTCCAAACATGTCGGTTAATGTGTATTTCTATTTACTATGATGGTAAACAGCTACTTAAGTGCACACACACCTTATAGTAAACGTATTTGAATGTGTGTGTGTTTCAGTTGCTGCAGCAGAACTTCAACCGGGTGAAGAGGTGCATCATGGTCCTCATCAGCTGCGGCACGTTCATCAACAGCTGCTTTGAGTGGGAGTCTGCACAGAGGAGCATCTTCTCCTTCGTGGTAACACACACACACACACACACACACACACACACACACACACACACACACCACACACACACACACACACACACACACCATACTCAAATTACATTTTTTTTAAAAGTTCTGTATTTCTCTAAGTTTTGCACAAAAAAAATCTGTATTTCTCAAAACAATTACAAGAAAAATCTGTGTTTTAAAGAAATAATGACAAAAAATCGGTATTTTTCCAAATAAATAAAAAAAAATCTTACATTTTCCAAAAAAATGACGTTTTCAAATGATCAATAATAATTTCTTACATTTTCAAAAAGATCTGTATTTTCAACATTTTTCAACAATTTTTTTAGTATTCCTCAAATTTCTCCAAAATCATTTCTGAAATTGTTACATTTTCAGAAATAATTTGGATATTTTCCTAATTTAAAAAAAGAATTGCTCACACACACTTGAGTACATTTACTGTGTTTACTTTACAGTACGTGTTCCCTGTGTTCCAGGTGTTTGTGCTGGTGGTGTGGAACTTCGAGCTCTACATGCTGCCGCTCGCTCTGCTGCTGCTGCTCGTCTGGAACTATCTGTTCAGCTGCAGCCGAGACACGACCGACGCGGTGAGGAAACTTTAACATAACTCCCTTTTCTCAAGATTCAAGCCTTAATTGTCACGTGCTCAGCAGCTACAGTACAGTGTAGATATGCAGTGCCGATTCTAGAGTCTGTGGGGGCCCTAGGCAAACATTCACTGGGGGCCCCTCGAACCAGCTATTCATCACCACGGCCGACAGCACCCCCCCCCCCTGGAGCGGAGCAAGGCAACAAAACTTAAGATAAGAAGCAGCATTTTACGGCGCGCTATGCATGGGGCCTCCTTGAGGGGGTTTCCCGACATGTCGTTGCAGTAAATTAAAGGGTGTTTCATGTTGTCGTTGCTGTGGATCTCTTAATCTACCTTCTTTGGGGGCCCCCTTCTGGTCCGGGGCCCCAAGCAGTTGCCTGCCTTGCCTGTTCGCAAGCGGCGGCCCTGTAGATATGGCAATGAAAAACTGAAGTCCCAGGCTCCTCCAGCAGAGCAACATGAATATATTTAGGACATAAAACAGATACAACAAGTAAATACAAATAAAATAGTGCATTCAGTGAAACAGTCACATCACAGCTATATACTGTCGGCTCGGCTTAATTAAAGATGTATTACAAAGAGTAACATGTTATGTTTTAGGAAATAAATTAGCCCAAATAAATAAAAATGTATTTTAAATGTTACGTTTTTCTTTACTATTTTTTCAGGAAATAGCTTGTGGTCCTGCTGCATGCACAATTAAGGTTTTCTCCAAAAAATTCTCAAAATTAATTTATCTTTCAAAAATAATTTCTGTATCTTTCAAAAATAATTTCTGTATCTTTCAAAAATAATTTCTGTATTTTTCTAAAATAATCTTCTATATTTTTCTCAATTTGATTGTATGTATTACAAAGAGTAACACGTTTTATTTCCTGCTGCAGACGATGGAGGCCATGTTTGATTGGGAGGATGAAGAGGAGGATAAAGAGGATAAGGTATGTCGTCATGAATCAGCCGTTTTTAGATTTGAGAAATGTTTTACTGATTTAATATTGATTTCTCTCGTGTTATTTAAGGAGTCTGAGCACAAAGGCTTCATGGACAAGCTGTACGCCATCCAGGACGTTTTCTTCAGCGTTCAGAACGCTTTGGACGAGGTGGCGTCGAACGGAGAGAGGATCAAGAAGTGGGTATCATCCAAGAAATGAAAAGTTTTTTATTTACGGTTAAAGGTTTCCTCACGAGAAGATGAGGGAGTTAAAGCCAGATCATTGGGCCGTTGCAGGTCATTGCAAAATCCACCCTCAGCTCCCAGTAACGGAGCTTTGTCATTTGCGGAATTTCTTAGATTTAAGCAATAATTTAGAATAAAACTATTTTTCGAAAGAAAGATCTGAATTTTTCAAAATGTTTCAAAAATATTTTCAGTAATTTTCACATTTCCCCCAAAAATTATGATTTTTTTTTAAATAGTTTCAGTATTTCAAAACGTTGTATTTGTATAAGTATTTTTAAAACCTGTGTTTTCAAATTTTTCAAACAAAGAATTTATTACTTAAATATTTCTGTAATTTTAAATGTTTTCAAAAATAATTTCTCTATTTTTCAAAATGTTCGAACATAAATTCTCTATTTTCCCAAAGCTCTGAAAACCCCTTTTAATCTGCGTTCAGGTTAATGTGTATTTATAAATCATTTCTGTATTTCCCCATGCTATACGATCCCCCTTTACTCCATGTTCTCTCTGCAGCACGCTGAACTGGACGGTCCCCTTCCTCAGCTGGCTGGCGATCGCTGCTCTGCTTTCTGCCGTCGTCCTCCTCTACCTCGTCCCTCTGCGCTACCTGGTGCTGATCTGGGGTCAGTGCTAATACCAACACACACAGATACACACATTAGTGCTAATACCAACAACAACAAAGATATACAAAGTGCTGCTAATACCAACAACAACACAGATATACACAGTGCTGCTAATACCAACAACACAGATACACACAGTACGTATAATACACCATATATAAATACTGCATGTACTTTAATCTGCTCTCCTGCAGGTGTGAATAAGTTCACGAAGAAGCTGCGCGACCCGTACATGATCGACAACAACGAGCTGCTCGACTTCCTGTCCAGAGTTCCCTCCGACGTGCAGGTGGTGAGTAGCTGCAGAGAGGGGAGGATAACTAATGAATTAAATATTAAATAATGTGTGAATAGTCCAGATCACTTCAGATATTTAATGTGTATATCTGAAGTAAAGAAAAAATAATTTTCTGTTTTTCAATGTTTTCAAAAATAATTCTAATTCATTTTAATTATTAATTTTACATTTCTTTTAGAATCTCTTAAAATGAATTTCCTTTGTGATATTTTTCAGATGCACTACCGCGAGCTGAGGGTGGATCCGGGTCAGAGTCCCAGCAAACGCAGAAGACCGATTCAAAGTTAGCGTCTCTTCCTGTAAACATGTAAAATAATTTTATTTAAAGGGGACCTATCATGCAAAATGCACTTTGTGATGTCTTTTATACATAACTATGTGTCCCCGGTGCGTCGGGGAACTCACGCAGCGTCAGAAAATAAAACCCTCTCTCTGTTCCTCCGTACCCAAATCTTTTAAAAACGGGGGAACAACGAGCGGATACAGATTTGCTGCCGACGTCAAATCGGCGGCGGACCCACAGAGAGTTGCTATCAGAAACAATGCCTGACGTATTTTGGACGTAATCTCGTCTTTGTTTACATTAGCAAGCCTCGCTAACACTCAGAGCTAACCTGTACTGTAGAGCACATGTGTTTAAAAAGCAGGAAATGAAAAAAGGAACTCACCTCGTGATAAACCAACAAGAGAAAAAGCATTTGAGCTCCATACTGGTTCAGAAATAATCCTTGATGTGGTTTAGAACAGGATGGCATTTTATCACGGCAGAATTTAACTTTATCTCCGGTAGAATTCTGATCGGGCATTAGCTCCGCCTCCTCTTTAGCTAAGGACCCAAATTCCGTGTTTCTCTAACAGCTGCAATAGAGGGGTATGATATGAGGCATGGCTGCAACGGGTGATCTGTTTGGGATTTGAAGCAAAAAACTTCACAGACATGTTTTGCATAGTTATGGCCCTACAATATATGTTTCCAATATAGCATGATAGGTCCACTTTAATTATATTTCTTGTATATTTTCATTCATATGAGGAAGTTGTACAATTTCTTTAATTTTTTTAATTATTACTGTGGAAAAACTTATTTTGTAAATATTGTAAAGAGTCTTTTCTTCCTGTAAAAACTCAGTGTGTGAAATGTACATGTGTGTGATGAGTGTGTATGTTACACAGAGTATGCATGTACTGAATGAAGGCGTGCCGCTGCTGCATGAAGGTTTTATTCATTATTTTCTGCTGTTTTTAACTCTGTGTGCGTAGAGATGCATGAACTCACTGTGACTCCATGTACTGCAGTATTTATACACACATAGTATGTCAGATCCTCCAAATGTTGAAAATGCAAACGTTTTTTCTAACAGTATATGCTCAGTAAAATAAAAAAAGATAATACTTAGAGGATTTTAGTGGCAACTAATGCTGCGTTCACACCGGACGCGATGCGAATATTCGCTTCGCTCTAAACGCTCGAGTTTCACCGCGGCTGTCAGCTGTGTTTACTCGCATCATTCAAACAAGATTCGCCGGCCAGGGGGCTACAACTACAACAAAATGAACATATTTGACCGTGATTTAATTGTAATACACGTTTCAAAATGATGCCGAAGTAACAACATACTGATACCGGTTAGTAAAAACCATGAATTAATGCTTTGACAAGTCTGCAGACAGACGGCAGGAGAAACACCTTTTAAAATGCGTGTTTTCTGAATGGAGATCGGCTAAGCTAACGCAGTATATGCTCCGACCGTCCACACTCACAACAACGGCCTACAGACAGAAATATACCTCCATGACACAGACAGTCTGTGGTTTGGACTTGTTTAACTTTTGTCTAGTTTCTGAACAGATATGAGGAGCTGTGAGCTCTGAGTGCTAACAGCTAACGGCTGATGTTTTGGTTTTGTGGTTCTCCTTCAGTGACGGCAGGATGAGATCCTCACCGCTGATTGGCTACCGCGAGATCGCGTCATGCGAATTTGACGCTCGAGTTGAACAAATTGAGCTCGAGCGGCTTCAACCGCTTCATGCGCGCCACCGGAGCGATTTTGCGTCTGTCCACGTCTCTGCATTGACTTTACATGTAATTACACTTTAAGATATATATCTTTTAATATTAGGTTAGGTTAAAGAGACATTCCACCATTTTTGCACACATAGAGTTTAGACAATTATTGGATAAAAGAATTTAAAAAAAAGAATTAGTCTTAACCAAATACAATCTTTTACGTCAATGCACCAGCAATACAGTTAATGTTATTATTATAATAGTAAGAATGAGCAATAATATACATTTAGTTTGTATAAAAGCTCCACCAAAAAGGTTTACTTCTTTTAACACTTTAACTTCATTTATTTTATATTAAATAAAAACAATTATCGTATTATTTTGCAGGTTAAAGAGGCATTTCACCATATAGAAGAGTAACACATGCGTCACTTCCGGGCGAAAATTACGGCTCTGCCCACTTTTGGGGGAAACCAACGCTGTCATTTGAATGGCGGTGAATACAAAGTCTGATGTTTTTGCCAATCCGATCAGAAATGTAAGAAAACCGTGGATTTTCTGATCTTCAAAGAGCCCGATTACGATGGCCAGTCAGGCAAACAATTACATTAAATCATTGGAAATCCAACATCGGGCTCGATATATGGTTAAATTAAAATCAGTAGGCGAGGCCGTATTTTCTCCAGCTGTTACTCTCATGAGCGAGGCGGGAAATAATAGTTTTATCATGCCAGCAAGCTGCTGTGTCGTTTATTGCTCCTCAAACATTAAAACAAATCCAGAGTTCAGTGTTTCTGTACTTCCTCTAAGAAGAAAGGACAGTAACAGAAGAGCTCTGTGGCTTCAGGCTCGACCGCCATTCAAATGACAGCGTTGGTTTCCCCCAAAAGTGGGCGGGGCCGTAAAGTGACATAGATGTTACTCTCATCTATGGACATCGATCGCCTACTGCTATATTTAACCATATATCGAGCCCGCTCGTGGATTTCCAATGATTTAATGTAATTGTTCGCCTGTCTGGCCATCGTAATCGGGCTCTTTGAAGATCAGAAAATCCACGGTTTTCTTACATTTCTGATCGGATTGGCAAAAACTTCAGAATTTGTTTTGACCGCCATTCAAATGACAGCGTTGTTTTCCCCCAAAAGTGGGCGGAGCCGTCATTTTTGCCCGGAAGTGGCGCATGTGTTACTCTCATCTATAGACAATTACTTAATTAATTGAATACGTAATAAAAATAATGAAACTACATTTTAATAATATGAATTTAACGACATTAAAAAAATAAATTCCATATTTATTTTTGTATTTAACTTAACGCAGGACTTTTTACTTTGAGTTAAAAACAAATCTGAAGTCTTCCTCCACCGTCTTTTTTAAACGAGACGTGGTTTTACTTATTTTAACTAGTATTATTTTAAAAATTAATGAAAGTATTGCGTAAGCACTTCATTAAATGTCTAAGAAGCCATATCTGTGTTTAAAATAAGAGCATGTATAAAGAGAAAAAAGTATAAAACTTGTATATTATCTATTTTTATTTCATTGTTTTATTTAGATATTTTAATCTTTATATCCAGATTATTATTTTTTTAAATAACTCATCTTTACGTCCATATTTTCTATTCTTAATGTTGAATTTATGCATTTTGACGTATTCTCCCTCTCAAAATGTATTTTATTCTCCTTTATTTGCTGCTTCGTTCCACCGCGTGTTGTGTCGTCCTCTCTGCAGTACTTCGGGTTTTCGGGTGTGACTTCCTGCATGTCTGTGTGTAAATGTGTCATTTTGTACGTGTCAAAGTGTGTCTGCATGACGGAAATATAAGTGCATTAATGGATACTGAATGTATTTAAGATGTGACGTCAGATCCACCTGAGCTGCAGGTAAAGAATCACATCTTCTGTCAGTTTGCACATGAATCTGTGTCCTGTTGCATTGTGGGTATTTGCTGCTGAGAATACAGGCCGGCTATAAATACTGTGTAGTTTGAAAATATATTTCTACACAGATCAAAAGACTCCTGTTATTGTTATTATTACTTCATGTTCTGCTACTTTGTACGTCTGCTCCTCTACAACTCAGAGGTACATGGTGTACTTTTACTCCAACTCAGAGGTACATGGTGTACTTTTACTCCAACTCAGAGGTACATGGTGTACTTTTACTCCTCTACAGTTCAGAGGTATATGGTGTACTTTTACTCCAACTCAGAGGTACATGGTGTACTTTTACTCCAACTCAGAGGTACATGGTGTACTTTTACTCCAACTCAGAGGTACATGGTGTACTTTTACTCCAACTCAGAGGTACATGGTGTACTTTTACTCCTCTACAGTTCAGAGGTAAATGGTGTACTTTTCCTCCACTACATGTATTTAATCCCTTTAGTTACTTCACAGATGTGGATGAATGATGTGAAATATAACCAAGTGTTAAATCAGACTTTAGTTCCACCTGGAGTAAATCCTCAAGCTACCCTGCAGTATACAAAGTCATTCAAACTAGCTGCACCTTTACCAGCTTTGAGAACACTTTCATGATCAATCATTATAAAACATATCATATCTATTATTCTGAAATGGACCAATCTGCACAATGACTACTTTTACTGTCGCTACTTTCACTATATTTTGATGAGAATACTTTTCTACTTTCACTTGAGGAACATTTTGAATGCAGGACTTTTACTGTAACAGAGTATTCCTACACTCTGGTAATTCTACTTTTACTCAAGTATAAGACCTGAGTACTTCTACTTTTACTCAAGAACAAGATCTGAGTACTTCTACTTTTACTCAAGTACAAGATCAGAGTACTTCTACTTTCACTCAAGTACAAGATCTGAGTACTTCTACTTTTACTCAAGTACAAGATCTGAGTACTTCTACTTCTACTCAAGTACAATATCTGAGTACTTCTACTTTCACTCAAGTACAAGATCTGAGTACTTCTACTTTTACTCAAGTACAAGATCTGAGTACTTCTACTTTTACTCAAATACAACATCTGAGTACTTCTACTCAAGTACAGGATCTGAATACTTATACTTTCACTCAAGTAAAAGACCTGAGTATTTCTACTTTTACTCAAGTACAGGATCTGAATACTTATACTTTTACTTAAGAACAAGATCTGAGTACTTCTACTTTTACTCAAGTACAATATCTGAATACTTCTACTTTTACTCAAGTACAAGATCTGAATACTTCTACTTTTACTCAAGAACAAGATCAGAGTACTTCTACTTTTACTCAAGTAAAAGACCTGAGTATTTCTACTTTTACTCAAGTACAGGATCTGAATACTTATACTTTTACTTAAGAACAAGATCTGAGTACTTCTACTTTTACTCAAGTACAATATCTGAATACTTCTACTTTTACTCAAGTACAAGATCTGAATACTTCTACTTTTACTCAAGTACAAGATCAGAGTACTTCTACTTTTACTCAAGTACAACATCTGAGTATTTCTCCCAGTCTGTCTTTTTTAAGTCTATGCTCACGCTGTTAGCTTTAAGAACTACACTTCCCAGGATGCTTTGCGGGCTCTATGCAGGAAGTTTAAAGTCACGAGTCAGCTAGCAGCTATTTATAGCCTGTGTTTGTTTACATGTATTAAAGTAGCGTGCAGACTGTCTGCTGAGTCTCTCTGGATCACTTTCATCAAGAAGAAGATGAAAAACAGGAGGATTTTCAGCGACCTTTTCTGGTATTTAAATTTAAATTCTGGACCAGAGAAAAAGTTCTCATTGTATAATGTAAGTTTTTCAAAAATGTGTTCAAATCAAATGTTATTCGCCATGTCTAAAGTCTTTATTGTGTATGCCTATATTAAAGGGCCCATGTCATGGCCATTTCCACTGATCATAATTCCATTGTTGAGGTCTACTAGAATAGATTTATACTGTGCATTTTTCCAAACTCACATTGGTTTCGCATACAGCATCTCTGTAAAGTGTGTGTATTCAGCAGTATTCACTCTCCACTAAACGGCTCGTTGCAGCTCTTGCCCCCCCCTCCCTGTGAGCACAGTGTGCTCTGATTGGTCGGGACGTTGTGAATCGCGCTGAGCTCCGTGGAGGTGTGGTTTCCTTGTTTAGCGATACACAGCGAAACACAGCCAAACTCATCCTGAGCACACACAAACTCACAGCCGAAGTAAAGACAATAAGTGTGGCTTGATATTGAGTAAGAAAAAGGTTGATAAACGCTGTGAGAATGGGTCTGCAGAGAGAATTTCAGAGAGATCCCAACTGTCTGTTATCAGCCTGCAGCCAGGGAGGAGAAATCAGCAGAGCTGCCTGCACTGAGTGTGTGTGTGAGGAAGTCCGTGGATTGGTCAATTTGGACCAATCAGCAGAGGCTTAACGTAACGGCTCCGCCGACGTAACGTAACGGCTCCACGGATTGGTCCGTTTGGTTCCGGGTACGAGCTGACGTCAGCTCGTACCTGGAACCAAAAGGACCAATCCGTGGAGCAAAGAAAGAAACTGAGAAATCTCCAACGAGGCGTTTTGGGGAGGAATTATCTATGTTAGAGTTTTACTCGCTACAGGGTGCACTTTGAGGGTTTGTGACTCTGCAGACCGTTTACATGCATAAAAACCTACATAACACACAAGGTGACGGGTAATAACCAGAAAAGCATGACACCTCTCCTTTAATATTGTTGTTATTTATTTATTATCTTTTTTCATTTAGGTTATTCATATATTATTTTGTATGTTTACATGATTAGTGTCAAAACATTGTTACTGTACATTTTTTATCTGTATTTTTCAAATTTATTTATTAGTTACTTTTAATTTATATTATTTTAAATATAAAATATATCATATTATATTATTTACTTTTCTTTTTTTTTGATTTTTCTAATACATTTTATTATTGATAATTTATTTTTTATCTTTTTATTATGACATGATTATCTTAATTTTTCCAAAGTTACATTTAACATTTAGTTTTAAACTATTTCGTATTGTTATTATTATTATTTTCTCATTATAAGATATTCTTTCATATTTTATTTATAAATGTTTTATCTTAAATGTATTATTTTTCATGTCATTTTAAGATTATTATACTTTACTTTAATATTGTGTTTAAAATACTCCCCTTTTTTTAGAGAATAATGTCACAGCAGCTCTTCGTCCACTAGAGGGACTCATGTTCCTTTATTAGAGCCATCAACACCAGCAGGAGAGGACTCTTTAAAGTAGAGACACTACATACTGATATAGACCTGAACATCAGCAGGAGAGGACTCTTTAAAGTAGACACACTAAATACTGATATATACCTGAACATCAGCAGGAGAGGACTCTTTAAAGTAGAGACACTACATACTGATATACACCTGAACATCAGCAGGAGATGACTCTTTAAAGTAGAGACACTACATACTGATATACACCTGAACATCAGCAGGAGATGACTCTTTAAAGTAGAGACACTACATACTGATATACACCTGAACATCAGCAGGAGAGGACTCTTTAAAATAGACACACTAAATACTGATATACACCTGAACATCAGCAGGAGAGGACTCTTTAAAGTAGAGACACTACATACTGATATACACCTGAACATCAGCAGGAGAGGACTCTTTAAAGTAGAGACACTACATACTGATATACACCTGAACATCAGCAGGAGAGGACTCTTTAAAGTAGACACACTAAATACTGATATACACCTGAACATCAGCAGGAGAGGACTCTTTAAAGTAGAGACACTACATACTGATATACACCTGAACATCAGCAGGAGAGGACTCTTTAAAGTAGACACACTAAATACTGATATACACCTGAACATCAGCAGGAGAGGACTCTTTAAAGTAGAGACACTACATACTGATATACACCTGAACATCAGCAGGAGAGGACTCTTTAAAGTAGAGACACTACAAACTGATATACACCTGAAAATAAGCAGGAGAGTACTCTTTAAAGTAGAGACACTACATACTGATATACACCTGAACATCAGCAGGAGAGGACTCTTTAAAGTAGGTACACTACACACTGATATACACATGAACATCAGCAGGAGAGGACTCTTTAAAGTAGAGACACTACATACTGATATACACCTGAACATCAGCAGGAGAGGACTCTTTAAAGTAGGTGCACTACACACTGATATACACCTGAACATCAGCAGGAGAGGACTCTTTAAAGTAGAGACACTACATACTGATATACACCTGAACATCAGCAGGAGAGGACTCTTTAAAGTAGAGACACTACATACTGATATACACCTGAACATCAGCAGGAGAGGACTCTTTAAAGTAGAGACACTACATACTGATATACACCTGAACATCAGCAGGAGAGGACTCTTTGAAGTAGAGACACTACTGATATACACCTGAACATCATTAGGAGAGGACTCTTTAAAGTAGAGACACTACATACTGATATACACCTGAACATCAGCAGGAGAGGACTCTTTAAAGTAGACACACTAAATACTGATATACACCTGAACATCAGCAGGAGAGGACTCTTTAAAGTAGAGACACTACATACTGATATACACCTGAACATCAACAGGAGAGGACTCTTTAAAATAGACACACTAAATACTGATATACACCTGAACATCAGCAGTAGAGGACTCTTTAAAGTAGAGACACTACATACTGATATACACCTGAACATCAGCAGGAGAGGACTCTTTAAAGTAGAGACACTACATACTGATATACACCTGAAAATAAGCAGGAGAGTACTCTTTAAAGTAGAGACACTACATACTGATATACACCTGAACATCAGCAGGAGAGGACTCTTTAAAGTAGGTACACTACACACTGATATACACATGAACATCAGCAGGAGAGGACTCTTTAAAGTAGAGACACTACATACTGATATACACCTGAACATCAGCAGGAGCGGACTCTTTAAAGTAGGTACACTACACACTGATATACACATGAACATCAGCAGGAGAGGACTCTTTAAAGTAGAGACACTACATACTGATATACACATGAACATCAGCAGGAGAGGACTCTTTAAAGTAGAGACACTACATACTGATATACACCTGAACATCAGCAGGAGAGGACTCTTTAAAGTAGAGACACTACATACTGATATACACCTGAACATCAGCAGGAGAGGACTCTTTGAAGTAGAGACACTACTGATATACACCTGAACATCAGCAGGAGAGGACTCTTTAAAGTAGAGACACTACACACTGATATACACATGAACATCAGCAGGAGAGGACTCTTTAAAGTAGAGACACTACATACTGATATACACCTGAACATCAGCAGGAGCGGACTCTTTAAAGTAGGTACACTACACACTGATATACACATGAACATCAGCAGAGAGGACTCTTTAAAGTAGAGACACTACATACTGATATACACATGAACATCAGCAGGAGAGGACTCTTTAAAGTAGAGACACTACATACTGATATACACCTGAACATCAGCAGGAGAGGACTCTTTAAAGTAGAGACACTACATACTGATATACACCTGAACATCAGCAGGAGAGGACTCTTTGAAGTAGAGACACTACTGATATACACCTGAACATCAGCAGGAGAGGACTCTTTAAAGTAGAGACACTACATACTGATATACACCTGAACATCAGCAGGAGAGGACTCTTTGAAGTAGAGACACTACATACTGATATACACCTGAACATCAGCAGGAGAGCACTCTTTAAAGTAGAGACACTACATACTGATATACACCTGAACATCAGCAGGAGAGGACTCTTTGAAGTAGAGACACTACATACTGATATACACCTGAACATCAGCAGGAGAGCACTCTTTAAAGTAGACACACTACGCACTGATATACTTTAGTTAAATATCTTCTTCCACCATTTATTACAAGTGTATTTCAGTAAATGTCCTTAGAGGACACATCCTACTCTCAGTATTTGTAAACACTAAACAGTGTGTGTGTGTGTGTGTGTGTGTGTGTGTGTGTGTGTGTGTGTGTGTGTGTGTGTGTGTGTGTGTGTGTGTGTTGTGTGTGGTGTGTGTGTGTGTGTGTGTGTGTGTGTGTGTGTGTGGCGGCTGGTGGCTGGTGGCTGGTGGCTGCGCACATGCTCAGTTGAGATTATTTTTGCGCACGGAGGCTTTAAAAGCTCGCGGCAGCGGGAGCCGGCAGCAGAGGATCGAAGAGAGAGAGAAACACCGGGAGCTTCGCGTACAGCTGGCCCAGCAGCGGTGCTTCTCTCTCGGATGAACGAGCACCGTAACACCCCGCCGCCCTCGGCTCTTTGGCTTGGGCACCCGGAGGTCAGGCGCATGTGCCAAACGCTTTTACGCGCAACTTAAAGACTCTTTTTGAATATAATTGTGTTCTCACCATGGGGCTGGGAAAAGTGAGGGTCTTGGCTATATTATTCGACAGCCTGAATGATAACAACCTGCCCGCCTTCTCTGGGGGGGATCTGGTGTCTGGGAGGGTGGTGGTGGAGGTGACCGGGGATGTGCGTGTGAAAAGTCTGGATGTAACCGCACGAGGGGTCGCAAAAGTCCGGTGGACCGAGTCTAGAAACACCGGGGCCAACACGGCTTACACCCAGAACTACACCGAGGAGGTGGAGTACCTTCATCACTACGACACCCTGATAGGAGAGGAGAGAGGTAAGCATACATGTGCAAACTTCTCACAAAACTTTATTAATAACAGCGAGTCGAACAGAGCCCCAAAACCTCCATCAGTGAGTGGTGCTGATGCAACAGCTGATGCACTCCGCGGCGCTTCCCCTCACGTAAAACACACTAATGGATCATCACATTTTACATGTTAGGGTGAATAAAAAGGCATTTTGTGAGTGATTTAAGACACGTTGATGCGCTGTTAGCTGCAGGGAGAGATGTTGCGGTCCACGTGTGCGTAAAAAGGAACGAAATCGCGACAGAATCGGAAGCAAATTAATTTTTTTCGCATGTTTTTTGCAATATTTACTCAAAGTAAAAAGGGGAATACACATTTTAACTGAATTCATCCTGAAGCTAGGCTCGCTATAAGGCAACTCCCTTTGTTCGAAGCGGTTCAAACCTGTTCAGAAACTGCCAGAGAGGAGGGGGGAGGACCCGGCTGACTGTGTGTACGTGTGTACGTGTGTACGTGTGTTCGTGTGTGCGTGTGTGTGTGTGTGTATCAGCTGCTTGTTGAGCCTCTCACCACTTCCTCCTCCACCTGTGTTCTTTTCTGTTTTCACTTGTTAAATGAGATGCACATGATGACCCAGAGAACAGTTCGTTTTCATTTAAACCCTCCATGTGACGTCACTTTCCACCAATTTAATACTCCCAGTGAGAGGGTCTATGAACTGTTAGTGGGATCATTTAAGGACACGTGTTGGACCTCATGAAGAAGAAAAAAAGGGAGTCTCCGAGGAGGATTGAATGTCTTTATCTGCAGACTGAACGCACTTCCTGTCAGAGTTTTGTTTATTATGAGATGGAGATCAGGGTAAAAGGTTAGGAAGTAAAAAAAAGGTGATTTAGCTTTCAGGGATTCTGTTATTTAATCAGAAAATGCCCACAATGTCCATTTGGTGGCTGATTCCGCAGCTTTTGGTTGTATTCTAATGGATTAAAACTACACATATTTCAAGTCTCAAGGTAAATGTTAATGTAAAGGGACTTAAAGAAAAATACCAAAACATTTAAATAAGTAAAATAAAATGATTGGATTAGGGTGGAATAAGGATATATGGGTATATATTAAAATATTTAATGCAGAACAGGAATGACACACAAGGTTTTTTTTGTTTGATTAGTAGAATAAACAAACAAATACAAATAATTGTAATAATTTACAAAAATAATACAATTTAAAATAAATAATAATACAAAAAAACGTATTATCGCTAATACTAATAATTCAAAAATAATTGTGATTCTAATATTAATAACAATAATAATTAAAATAGAGAAGCAGAGGTGTAAAAGTTCATTTCTGCATAATCACATTATGCGTTGGACATCCTGTACGACACCTGTATTCATTGCTCAAAAAGTTCAAAGAAATGCATTTATATGATTAATCAAGAAAGCTGACAAGGGAAGGATGCAATTTGCAACTCTGAAACATTAAGTGTAGTCAATGCAATGTGGCACAGTTACAAGCAATGATAGATAATGGAAATACACATTAATGGGTTTTCCTTCACCCATGACCCCTGTCTGTCACGTTTCCATTGAATCATGCACGAATTTCTGTCATACTGGTGAAAAACAAACCTCATGACCCCCTTATGAGGTTAAGAATAAGGTCATGTGTATAATGACCTTAGTTTCCCTTACACCGTTGAGTTTTACACTGTAAAATGTACCATCCCAATTAAGTTAAAAAGGAACGACGTGATCCATATCAAGGGTTTGTTTACGTCATTTTGTGAACATTGGAAATACATTTATCAATATCGGACTCCAGTAGGAAGTTTGTTTCACATTACAGCAGTAACTAGTCATTTTTATTATCAATTAAATGTCCGTCACAATTCGATAAAACCTCCATGTCACGGAAAATATAACAATATATTTAGTTTACTATCAAATGAGAGAAAAAAGTGATTATTTTTTGGCATTTCTGCTTGAAAAACTGAACATGAATTGATTTCTCTGCAAAATAAGTCCAATTTAAAGTTTGTCTTTTACAGTGGAGCTCAGCTTTTATATTAGATTAAACTTTATCGTCATTGCTCAGTGCAACAACAAGCAATTAGCGTCTAATTAGAAGTGCAAGTAAAGGGCAGGGTAATGATATAAGTACATACTATAAGTACATAAACAATATGAACAGTTGTAACATATTGAATATATCGTAGAGGAGGTAGAAATATAAACAATAGTAACATTTAAAGACACTTTAGACAATACCTGAGTATAGTCTCTTCCCTTTTTAACACCAAAATCTATAAATGAATGTGAAATAAACCCTGAAGTGTGATCAATAAGCCCATGGGAGTAGATAGAAACCTGCAGAAATGAACCTTTTGAAGAGATTTCTATTGTTTTTAGAAGTTGTTTCGAAGTTTAAGATGTTAAAAGTGTCCAAAAAGATATAAAACGTAATGAATATTCCTGTTTTTTGTATGTTGTATTTCTTGTGTTTAAATGTGATGAAATAAAACGCTGAGTGTGAAAGACGTCTTTCTCCTGTCATCATTTATTCAACTTCGCGTGAGAGTTTTCTACCTGTTAGTATCAGATGGAAGTAATGTTCCCCCCACTTCATCTCGTGCGACACACCACATGGCTGTACAAATGTGGGGGAGGGCTTGTCTTGGCTGAACCAATCAGATCGCAGCATGTAATACATATCAGACTTCTCCACCAATGGGAGGTCACGTTGTAGTGCATGCGTTGGGGTTGGAGTTTCCAGCTGAAGAGGCTGCTCAGGCTGGTTCATACCGGTCTGCTCCTGCTGAACACACACACACACACACACACACACACACACACACACACACACACACACACACACACGTAAGCACACGTACACGCACACACACACACACGTACACACACACCACACACACACGGTGATGCAGGCTGAATGTGTGCTGAGGTGGCAGGAAGTTTAACGGAGATATTTAAACTGAGAAATACAAACACAAACAGAGAAATGAGGAAGTAGACGGAGGTTTTCTTTTGACCACAGGGTGTGTTACTTCTGCTTCTGATGCAGCACACTTTGTGGGTTTTACTCAAATACGGCGATACAAACATGTGAATTAAGTCGTGTTGTTGCCAAGTAGGTTTTCACATGCAAGGAGTTCAATGTCAGTGCAAAAAAAACATAAGAACAAAATTGTTAAAAGAATTCTAATGAAAAAACAAGAATTAATAACAATTTAACAAAATTAAATAAAAGCAAAAATAGCAACACAATCAATAATAAAATAAAATGTATACAAATAAAAAAATCTACAAATAAATTGTAATTATGTCAGAAAATTAAATAAAAGCAGAAATAATAAAAGTTAAAAAATAAATGCAAATAAAAACCTACAAATATTTACATGACGTCTGAATTAAAATGCCAAATCTGAAGCAAAAGAAACCTTATAATTCAGTAAGACGTCTCCATGTTGTTTGCTTTGAACACCCATCAGTGTATCTGGATATCAAATATATATAAGCAGGAAATCTATATATTTAAAGGAGTGACAAACTGCAGTTTCTGGTCATTTCTTCATGAAAAACGACTCAAAACTGACCATTAACTTTGCTTTCTTGACTTGAATCCTCCTCTAACAGTTGTAGATAAACCCTCTGATGTTCAGTGATACGTGGCGTCTGCTGTGTGTTAACGTCACGTGATATTTATTACATATATGTGTGTTTCTAATCTCCAGACGAGGACTGTCCGGAGGAGGGTCTGACTGTTTTACACGCCGGTTTACACGAGTTCGCCTTCAGCTTCAACCTGCCTCAGATGTGAGTACTAAAGTACATTTACTCAAGTTCAAGTACAACTTCAAGGTACTTTCCTTCAGTGTGTACACTGCTACGTCATACCTCTCCACTTGTACTTCTACTGTTCCACACACCATTACAAACTTCAGTGGTTGTAATGGTGTGTTAAATATCTGTTTCTCTGTATCCTCCCCTTCTTGTTTGGTGTTGCAAATGGAGCTGCTGTGATGTAAGAAACATGTCAGACTCCATCTGAAACTAAAGCATTATGGTCTGGGTGTTCCTCAGGGCTCTGGCCACGTCCTTCGAGGGGAAGCACGGCAGCGTGCGGTACTGGGTGAAGGCCGAGCTGCACCGGCCCTGGCTGCTACCGGTCAAAGTGAAGAAAGAGTTCATCGTGTTCGAACACATCGACATCAACACGCCGCTGCTGCTGGTACGACTCTCTGCACACTCTGAATCTCTCTTAAAGAACACATATACACCACTTCCTGTCCCCTTTGCAGACCATTTACATCCACTAAAACCTGGCAAAATGATACTTAAACTATTAAAATACAAACTCAGAACATACATTGATCATTGATGCTTTTTATATATATTTATACACATGTTTTTGTATACAGTAGTCTTGTTTTCATTGTTCTTAGTGTGAGTCTGTAGCATTTTAAGTAAGAACAGTCAACTTCCTTGCAATTGGTATGTCACGCTTTTACCCTAACCCTACTACATTTGACTTTTGCTTTGACTTGTAACACAGTATTTCTCCACCCTTATAATCTGAGGCACACAACAAACAAACATTAAGACATAATACAGATGTATAAAATATATAAATACATCTGTCAGTCTCCTGTAACCCAGAGTGTGATGTTACTGAGCTGTGTATGCTTGTGTTTCAGTCTCCTCAGGCCGGGTCCAAGGAGAAGACGCTCTGCTGCTGGTTCTGTGCTTCAGGTCCCATCTCCCTCAGTGCCAAGATCGAGAGGAAGGGCTACACTCCAGGTGAGAAAAACTATTTTTTCTTCTTCATCTCTTCCCCTCCTCCTCCTCTTCCTCACTCCTCACTTATATGATACGATAATACTTTAATGGTCAGATCAAGTCTGACGTTTGACTTGCATCACAGCAGCTCCATGTGTAACATCAACAGACACTACAAAAACTTGAAATCTTGCCCAGTATCTGAGTCTGATATCTAGTCAGAATATGTCTCTACTCCTGATATAAGACACAATAACTTCAGAAGTAACACTGCAGTGAGATATAGGCTCTTGTTTTTAGACAATGCATCATCTTGTTCAGTCAAAACATCTTATTTTGAGTTGTATATCGGAGGAAACTAACACATTTATTAGAAAATCACCAACTAACATCAGAAAACAGAAAACGTTTGAGTATTTGTGGCTTGTTTTGTAACAACATTTCCTGATTCTGGTCAAATATAGTTCACAATGAGTTCTCCAGCTAATTACAAGATCTGATTTATCTGAAAATCCCTTCTTATTTCAAGAAATCTTACCAAGCACATTTTCACTTGTTCTATTGGCAGATCGTTGTACTTATTACAAGTGAAAACAGCTGGTT
>CM062282.1:3453682-3478682 GCA_031216635.1 Dissostichus eleginoides | reverse complement strand
TATATAGATATGTATATAGATATGTATATAGATATGTATAAATATGTATATAGATATGTATATAGATATGTATATAGATATGTATATAGATGTGTATATAGATGTGTATATAGATATTTATATAGATATGTATATAGATGTGTATATAGATATGTATATAGATGTGTATATAGATATGTATAATATGTATATAGATGTGGATATAGATATGTATATAGATATGTATATAGATATGTATATAGATATGTATATTATATATGTATATAGATATGTATATAGATATGTATATAGATATGTATATAGATATGTATAAGATATGTATAGATATGTATATAGATATGTATATAGATATGTATATAGATGTGTATATAGATGTGTATATAGATATTTATATAGATGTGTATATAGATATGTATATAGATGTGTATATAGATGTGTATATAGATATGTATATAGATGTGTATATAGATATGTATATAGATATGTATATAGATGTGTATATAGATATGTATATAGATATGTATATAGATATGTTTATACAAAAAATGCACAATGCAATCAATATATACAAAATAACAGTCACTTGAAAAATATACGGTTAAAATGCAGTAAAAATATCCAGTGTTGTTGCAGTGAAAGGGTCAGGCTAGCAGTCTTTATGCTAAGCTAAGCTAACTTCTGTGGCTTCATATTAACCATACAGATGTGAGAGACTCGATTACTCTGCAGTAAGAGTATCTCCCAAAATGTTTGTCACTTGTTCACCACTTCCTGCTGTAAACAATCTGAATCCAAGTTTTAGTCCAAGTTGCCAATTTGAGTCCTTTTGCATTCCTTGCTGACGTCTCCCAAGAACATACAGCGAACACACTTGACCTGTGTGACATTAGGGTGTGTGTAAGAGTGTGTATTTATGTACCCCTCCATAAAAAGACATGGCATTGTACAGTCAAAATTAAAAGACTAGAAATAAACAATCCAAAATGTAAACATCTCAATAGAAATAAAATAGCATGATAAAAAAAGTACAAAATATACGTGTTGAATTACAAATGTACAGTAACAAAATATAAAGCAGGATATTATATATACATAAATATGTGAGGAAAGGAATATTAAATATTGAATCGCTGTCCGGCAGCGGCTCAGTCAGTCGGGGCTTGGACTGTGAGCCGTAGGGTCGCCGGTTCAAGTCCCCGAACAGACCTAAATATGGAGTGTGGACTGCTACTGGGAGAGGTCCCAGTTCACCTGGGCCCTGTCGTGGTGCCCTTGAGCAAGGCACCGGACAACCCCCTTCCCCCCCACTCCCATTGCTCCCTGGGCGCTGTACAATAGCTGCCCACTGCTCCTAGTACTAGACTCCTGGCGCTAGGATGGGTTAAAAGCAGAGAACACATGTCACTGTGTGTGCTGTGTGCTCTGCATGTGTGACCATCAAAGAGGGTTTCATCCCTCCCATTCTATCTATTCTATCTTCTTAAAACTTTTGACAGTACTTTTGCTACTTCCTGGAGTAAACAATCTAAATTTAAACGAGGTATTTTGTTTTTTGCCCCAGTTGCCAATTTTAGTCCTTTTGCATTCCTTGCTGACGTCTCCCAACAACATACAGCGAACACACTTGACCCGTGTGACATTAGGGTGTGTGTTAGTGTGTGTATTTATATACCCTGCCTTCAGCAGTAAACATGCCCCCCCCCTCTTCTGTAGGTGGATCCATACCCAGACCCCGTGGAGGTCAGGAGGCCCGAAACGTGTCCGTCCCGCTGACGTTAGCTCGATGCTAACGGGAGCTCCACATTAACGGGATCATCTGCACAAAACAAGACACCGTCACCCTGCAGCTGCGCCGCCCCCAGATTAAATATCATGTGAAAAGGCCAGAGGGAGGCAGCAGACATTGAGTATTCGGTGACGTATGGACCAGGGATTTATTTTTTTTTAGAGCTTTGGATCCTCGATATCCTCCTGTGCTCAAGACGAGGCAAAAAAAAATAGAAGTTCTCCGACACCACTGTAGGCTCCGAGGAGGAAACACTAAGATCTCAGGGAGCGTTACAGTGAACTTTGCACAATCCGTTATTACTGTTTTTCTATCGGGAATGGGAAGGTGCATTCTGCGGCGGCCATCTTAGGAGGTTAGCATCAATATCCATCAGCTTTTACTTAAAATCTGTCAGCTGTTTTACGTCAAAATGCATAAAGTACGTTACAGAAATAGCTTTTCACGGAGGAGCCTTGTTTAATTAAATAGACGAGTCTTTACTTATGAAGAACGGACCGATCACTGTTACTGATTTTGGCGCCAATCTGGTGTTTAGAGCTAGCGTTAGGGTACATTTTCTGCTATTTTAACAATGTAAAATCCTTTGGAGGCAAATGTCTAACTTACAGTACAGGACGTTCAGATCCACAGGCCCAATAGCAACTACACAATCATCAGGACAGAAGTCCGTTAGCTAATGTAATGCTAACGGAATGCTAACGAAACGTCGGCTAGTCATGCTAATGCTGTGTCTCAATTTGCATACTTCTGAACTTACATCTGTTTTTTTTTATGAGTTTACGAGTGCCTAAGTGCGTCCCAATGCGAGGTATGGCTAAATGAAACTATGAGTACTGGGTGGGGCGCTTATAACGGTCAAAACCAGTTGAGTTTGAGTTTTTTTGGACACTTCTCACACTCAGCGACCGCGATTAAAATGTTACTCCATGAATCTTCATTAGTTTAGTTAGTTGTTTGTTGGATTCGCTGTTACAGCCAATGACAACATAGTGCCCACAGACATGGTTTATAGAGTTACGCTACTTCCTGTAACAGTTATTAGAGGATGAAGTAGCGTTAGCTCGTATCCTCCAAAGATGGCCGACGTCACGTTCCCATTCCCTCTCATATTCTGCAGATTGCCTACATGCTGCAGCAGATTCTGTCCAAATAATATGGTCACGCCTCGATGTAAACGGCACATTAGAGGCGGGACAAAAAGCTAGACGTGGTTCTGGTTCTAGATTTCAGGTGGACTCGTGACTTCCTGTGAACAAAAAGCAGAAAAAAGAGACGTGAAAAACAAGACAGAATGACCACCGCAAGCACTTAAAGACGAGCTTAAAGAGTGTGTGAGTGTGTGTATGAGAGGGTGTGTGTCTGTGAGTGTGTGTGTGTCTGTGTGTGTGTCTGTCTGTGTGTGAGTGTGTGGGTCTGTCTGTGTGTCTGTCTGTCTGTGTGTGTGTGTGTGTGTGTGTACCCAGACAGGGTCTAGAGACAAAGCACAACTCAGACCAACAACAAATCGTACCACAAGTCGCCTGTCGGTTTCTGCTTCGAAGCTTCTCTTGCTGTATTTTATTTTTTCAAACATGGATGTAAAGATGGAGCTTCGAGCTCGCAAAAAAAACAAAACGATAAAAATGTTTACAGATGAATATATCAAATGTTGTTCAGACATGACTTCTTCCACCTAAAAACTTCAAAGTGCAATATATTTTTGTATTTGTGATTTGTTTGCACTAGTTTTTCATATAATCTGTTGCTGTTTATTCAATTTCTGT
The DNA here is from genome assembly GCA_031216635.1 of Dissostichus eleginoides. Lineage (NCBI taxonomy): Eukaryota > Metazoa > Chordata > Actinopteri > Perciformes > Nototheniidae > Dissostichus > Dissostichus eleginoides. The sequence continues at coordinate 3,475,130 of CM062282.1, read as the reverse complement.
GCATTAAATATTATTGTCATGATCTTATTGCTGTCATGATCAACTTTTGATAAAATAAAAAGGTTTATTTTATAAAATAAAGAAGTTTCTAGTGTTTTTATTCATGTACTTTTTTAAGGTTTCTGCAAAAGCAGATTAAGACTTTAGCAGTGGACACAGAGAGACATTGGACATGCAACTATGTCAGATAAAGAATAAATAGGGCACTTTTTTTATTGGACAATTAACATTAACTTATTATGTTTATATACATATTTTAATTGTATTTATCTTATTACAGCATGTTCTTACTTCAAATTCTAACTGTCTCTGTGTATAAATGTGTTTATTTTATTTCTATTTTTATTGCACATTTTTACTTTAACTTCTGAAGTTCATATAAAGATTTATTTCATTTTTAAATGGAGCAACCGTCACGAACCCCATTTCCCCCGGGATAAAAAAAGATATAAATGTATATATATTGATTCTGATATTAGTGATAGTTGTCTGTGGCTATACTGTGAACAGGAAGTGCTAATTGCTCATTCTGCATACATTATGCGCCCCTGTGCTAATTTTGTAAACAAAGACAAATATAGGATCATGTTGGGACCCAAAACATGCCTCAGTGAATTTTGGGGGGCGGGAGCTCAAGTGAGAAAAAGGGCACTTAATAATCATTTATAAAAAAATGTTTTAAAACAAAAAGTTAAATATAGTTGCACATCTCTGACTTACTGACCAATTTATTTTAATACCCTCACACTCACGCAATTGTACTCAACATAATTCTACAAAATAATCAGCTAACACAGAGACAATGGTCTTCTTTAGTATTCACTAAGCACAAGAGCAGACAACACACTAGTAAAATGAATAGTTATTAAATGAGCAGCCAACAATCAAAATTATGAAGTTACTGTTATAAAAAGATCGTTTTTTCGTGTACTTGTACATTTTGTTATTTTGGTCTATTTTTCTTCCATGTTTTCTTTCACTCTGATGGAAAGAAAACTTCCAGAAACACAAATAAATGGTGTTCGTTTTACCATGTCTGAATTCATCTACAGATTCAAAGCTAATCTGCATTTAAACACAACATTTCAGGGGAAAATACTGACTTGACGTAAGTAACTATCTGGGGAAGTTGTGAGGTGATGTGTTTTTCTATGGAGCTATTTCAGGGTCATAAGTTTTGATCTTTCAAAAAAATACAATTTATTTGAAAGTTCAAGTTTTTATCCTGAACTTTGAAAAATACAATGATTTATTCAAACCAAAAATAAGTATTTGAAATCATTTTTCAGGTTAAATATTATTTTGATTCAGTTCAGCAATTTTTTTGAATAAAATATTTATTTTCATATTTCACTTTTATACATATTTTGATATTTGAATCCTTATTTTTCTTCAGTTGCAGATTTTACGTTTTCAGATTCAAAACAATTATTTTTTCAGTTTCAAATCTTGTTTTTTCAGGTTTCACATCGTTTTTCACTTTCAGATCTTTTTTTTTCGCTTTCAAACTTTTGGCCCTGATGTTGCGTGGGGGGGCGGGGCTTACCAAAGAGTAGTTTGGGATCCTGAGTGACAGGCCTCCCTCTGTCATGTTGCCTTCATGGATGTTAGGTTGCACGAGAAATATAACTCGACACTTTCTATACACAATACTCCCGTGATTGGTGCTAAACAAAACTGATACCAGCGTCAAAGTTCCGTTAAGCGAGCTGTAGTTGGCAACAATCGCGGTATAAGAGCAATAAACTGTGCTAGAATGTGAAATTATGTATCCGCAACGAGCCAGCAGGTTGTTCTGGTGGACCTGACGCACATCCCCCGCTGTCTCACGGAAAGACACCGCAGGTCCTTCCTTCCTGCAGCGGTCAGACTATACAACCTGCACAGCCCCTAGTAGACCCCGCACAAAACAACAGACTATAACACCTCTTGTTGATAAATACCAACTATGTGCAATATGTGCAATATATATATATGCTGTTAAAAACTGTGCAATATATACCTGGCTGCTAAATCCGCAGAACTGTTACAGGGTGTGACTGTGTATTATGTAAAATGTGTAACTTTAAAACAAATTATTATTTCTTTTTTTAATCTTTAATACTTTTTGTATGCATGCTTTGTTTAGGTAACATTAAGCTGTCTTTGGCTCTTGTCTGCTGTAACAATGTAAATGTATCCCCTGTGGGACTAATAAAGGTATTCTGATTCTGATTGCAAAAACCAAGCCAATGCTGTGCTGCGTTCATGGAGCTACGTGGAAGTGGGCAAGGACAACGCTTGATTTCGGATACGTAATTTCACATTCTAGCACAGTTTATTGCTCTTATACCGCGATTGTTGCCAACTACGATGCTCAACAGCTCGCTTAACGGAACTTTGACGCTGGTATCAGTTTGGTTTCCCACCAATCACGGGAGTATTGTGTATAGAAAGTGTTGAGTTATATTTCTCGCGCTACCTAACATCCATGAAGGCAACATGACAGAGGGAGGCCTGTCACTCAGGATCCCAAACTACTCTTTGGTAAGCCCCGCCCCCCCACGCAACATCAGGGCCAAAAGTTTGAAAGCGAAAAAAAACGATCTGAAAGTGAAAAACGATCTGAAAGTGAAAAGCAAGGTGAAACCTGAAAAAACAAGATTTGAAACTGAAAAAATAATTGTTTTGAATCTGAAAACGTAAAATCTGCAACTGAAAAAAATAAGGATTCAAATATCAAAATATGTATAAAAGTGAAATATGAAAATAAATATTTTATTCAAAAAAATTGCTGAACTGAATCAAAATAATATTCAACCTGAAAAATGATTTCAAAGACTTATTTTTGGTTTGAATAAATCATTGTATTTTTCAAAGTTCAGGATAAAAACTTGAACTTTCAAATAAATTGTATTTTTTTGAATGATCAAAACTTATGACCCTGAAATAGCTCCATATTTTTCTGTTTTATCCTTTTCACCTGCAATGCCTCGGTAACTGCGTGCAGATTAGCGCATTTTAATTAGGCCTAGCTAACGCCTTATTTGCATATCAATGTGGCGATTGTGATGACGTAATTAGATACACATTTTACTGTATTCACTTTAAGTGTCTCCCCTTAAGTACAGTACATTAGCCTGTATGCCCATGATAAATTGCCTTAGCTAAACCTTGAGCTAACTTATCCATTAGCTAGTAGCCTACCCTAGTTAGGCCTACTTTTTTTTGTCTTTTAGCTAATTAGCTGTAAACTCGAGGCACTGGCAGCTTAGTCATTTGTTTGGTAACACTTTATATTAAGGTACACAAATTAACCATCAACTAGTTGTTAATTAACATGCATATTAGCAGTATATTGGCTCTTTATTAGTCATTATAAAACACTTATTAATGCCTTATTCTGCATGACCATATTCTACAAGTAATAAACCATTAGTTGAGAGTTTTTCCTCAATAACCCTCTAATGAGTGCTTATTTATTGTACGTAAGGAAGTTGTTGTACATGAGTTTTGGTCTTAATATGCTCTGCTCAATATGGGCCTAATAAGGCAGTAGTACCACAAGAATAGTAATTCTCCCATAATAACACTTAACAAATATGATCTATTCTTATGTAACAAGACGTGAAACTATAAGTGTTAATTGTGTCTAAATAACTCAAAATTAGGTATTTATATCTAAGAACATGTTCCCTATTTTAAAGTGAAGTCTTGTTCATAACCAATAAGCTAGTAGTTTGGCTCTAATTAGGTATTTATATCTAAGAACATGTTCCCTATTTTAAAGGGAAGTCTTGTTCATAACCAATAAGCTAGTAGTTTGGCTCTAATTGACCTGAACAGGTTCCCTATTCTAAAGTTGCCTCCTCTTCACACTTTGTAAATACATTATAGCACACAACTACTGAAATGAACCTCAACACATGAACAAAGTAAGCACAAGTTGAAATATCTGTTTTATTAATGAACCACTAAAGAGAGGTTCAGACACATCCCAAAACATGTCAAGTTTCTCCAAGGCTGAGAACACATGCAGCCTGTACTTTTTAATAAAAACAGATTTTTTTTAACAGAGTTTATGTATTTGTGATCATACTGTGTGACCTGCTTGTAAGTACTTACACAATAGGTGTACTGTTCTCTCTGTGTTGTACTGTCTCAGTGTGAACATAGATTAAACAGCCAGCCAAACTCTTTTGAGAGCCAGGGAATGAGCAGCCATGCTCCTTTATTACTTATTTGCAGTCCACTGACATTCAAACGGAGTGAAACTATAAAAAAAGAAGTTACAAGGCACTTAATGATCTCATACATGCGAGTGTAACATACACAGATTAACACATAGGACCGCTAAGTGTAAACAAGGTAAATATAGCTAATGCTAGCTGTGCAATAAGCATGTGTACAGGCTAGTATGGCTAACGCTAGCGCGAATGCTAACGCAAATGCTAGCGTGAATGCTAACGCATTTTCTCATTGTGTTTAAACCGTTTAAACATCTCCAAATGTCATCACATAAACACAATACATGTTACTAATCCTTACAGTGTAAGTGTAAGGCTTACACTTACACTTAAAGTCATTGCTTTGTGACAGACTTGACCCTTTTACTCTTCAGGTTGCATAGGGAAAATTAGTAGCAGTCTAGTGCCATGCTATTCAGTTCACTTTCTCCTACTTCCTGTACCCGGTTTCCTGTCTAACCTTCAGTCCAAATGTTACAAAAATATGAAACATACAGGTCAATATCACCTTGCTATTGGTAGCTGAACTGTCAATACCCCAAAACATATTCTTAGATAGAAATACCTAATTTTGAGTTATTTAGACACAATTAACACTTCACACAGAATAGATCATATTTGTTAAGTGTTATTATGGGAGAATTACTATTCTTGTGGTACTGCTGCCTTATTAGGCCCATATTGAGCAGCGCATATTAAGACCAAAACTCATGTACAACAACTTCAATCCTTACTTACAATAAATAAGCACTAATTAGAGGGTTATTGAGGAAAAACTCTCAACTAATGGCCTAGTACTTGTAGAATACGGTCATGCAGAATAAGGCAATAAGTGTTTTATAATGACTAATAAAGAACCAATATACTGCTAATATGCATGTTAATTAACAACTAGTTGATGGTTCATTTGTGTTCCTTAATATAAAGTGTTACCATTTGTTCATCACCACTCACCTTCAAACAAGCCAAGAAAAGCCGGCATAACATGGAACAGTAAAGTGGGAGGCGCTGCTACCTGTCTGTCAGGTGACTGCCGATGTCCGCACCGCTGTGCAGGAGACCTGGAGGGAGGGAGGGAGGGAGGGAGGGAGGGTAGAGAGAGCATCGGAACTTCACAGTCTAATCTCCCGACCTGATCTTTTTATTTTGTATTCAATCAATATATTTTTGGAAAGGGAAACTGTGCGCAAACAGCAGTAGATATATTCATTTATTTTAAAAAAATTAAAGGGGAAAAAAAGGGCACTTTCTCTGGAGGAAGAAACTGGGCAGGGGCTCAAGCCCACTTTGATGTCTATGTGTGCACGTGCCTGTGTGTGTGTGTGTGTGTGTGTGTGTGTGTGTGTGTGTGTGTGTGTGTGTGTGTGTGTGTGTGTGTGTGCGTGCCAAGCAGCAGACAGTGTGCTGACTGTCTGCTGCTCCAGATGTAAAACTCACGAGAGCTGCTGATCTAGTTCCCCGCCGACAACAACACGCTGTTTCATAACTTTACAAACCAATATACAGTTTTTAAATGGCTATAAATACAGCAGCCGTTTGTGTGTGTGTATGTGTGTCTCTCTCTGTGTGTGTGTTAGTGTGTGTGTGTGTGTGTGTGTGTGTGTGTGTGTGTGTGTGTGTGTGAACCCAGACAGGGTCTAGAGACAAAGCACAACTCAGACCAACAACAAATCGTAGCACAAGTCGCCTGTCGGTTTCTGCTTCGAAGCTTCTCTTGCTGTATTTTATTTTTATTTTTTTTCAAACATGGATGTAAAGATGGAGCTTCGAGCTCGCAAAAAACACAAAACGATAAAAATGTTTACAGATGAATATATCAAATGTTGTTCAGACATGACTTCTTCCACCTAAAAACTTCAAAGTGCAATATATTTTTGTATTTGTGATTTGTTTGCACAAGTTTTTCATATAATCTGTTGCTGTTTATTCAATTTCTGCCCATTAAATAGTATTTTCATGATCTTATTGCTGCGTGTGTGTGTGTGTGTGTGTGTGTGTGTGTGTGTGTTCTGCAGCAGCTGTTTCTTTATCCTCTGCTGACTGTCTGCTGCTCCAGATGTAAAACTCACGAGAGCTGCTGATCTAGTTCCCCGCCGACAACAACACGCTGTTTCATAACTTTACAAACCAATATACAGTTTTTAAATGGATATAAATACAGCAGCCGTGTGTGTGTGTGTGTGTGTGTGTGGCCTAGCATTACTATACTTGTGGGGACCTAAATCTGTTTACACAGTCACGTGTGGGGACTCGCCTCCCTTATGGGGTGAAGACTTTTAGGGTGAAGACTTGGTTAGGGTTAGGCATGTGTTGGTTATGTTTAAGGTTAGGATAAGTCTCCAGGAAATGCATGTAAGTCAATGTAATGTCCCCTGAAGTGATGTATACATGGTGTGTGTGTGTGTGTGTGTGTGTGTGTGTGTGTGTGTGTGTGTGTGTGTGTGTGTGTGTGTGTGTGTGTGTGTGTGTGTGTAGGTTAAACAGGGATTTGTTGTGTGTGGGATGGCTCAGATAATCTTGAACACCCCTTCGGCACTTCATAAAGACATCAATCTGTTTCGGTTTAGTGGAGTGGATTTTTAGGGCTTTATTAACGCAGTGGAGAATAAAGCTGCAATATATTTATCACTTTCATATTGTGATGGGAAACGTACGGTGGCCGACCGGAGCAAACGCGCTAAAACGTCCCAACACACCATTAGGTTTTATGGCATTTAAAAAATGCACCGTGTTTCCATCAAGAGCTGCAGCTCCAGAAAGGATGCAGATATAAAAACCCAAATGTTCCACATGAAGAAACATCTCCAGCAACTTGACAACACATGCAGCATTTAGAGAACATTCAGCAACTTGACAACACATGCAGCATTTAGAGAACATTCAGCAACTTGACAACACATGCAGCATTTAGAGAACATTCAGCAGCTTGAGGAGACATGAGCAGCGTTTACTAAAAGCTGCAGAAACCAAATGCTGAAGAAGCTCAAAACGCAACGGAGACCAGGGGACACTAAAGAGTGACGCACACAGCTGGAGACCAGGTGACACTAAAGAGTGACGCACACAGCTGGGAGACCAGGGGACACTAAAAAGTGACGCACACAGCTGGGAGACCAGGGGACACTAAAGAGTGACGCACACAGCTGGAGACCAGGGGACACTAAAGAGTGACGCACACAGCTGGGAGACCAGGGGACACTAAAAAGTGACGCACACAGCTGGGAGACCAGGGGACACTAAAGAGTGACGCACACAGCTGGGAGACCAGGGGACACTAAAGAGTGACGCACACAGCTGGGAGACCAGGGGACACTAAAAAGTGACGCACACAGCTGGGAGACCAGGGGACACTAAAAAGTGACGCAAACAGCTGGGACAGCTTCGTGGTGTTCAGGATTTTAAAGCTGAACAACTGTCTCTGTGTCAGAGTTAGTCATCTAACTGTAAGTGTTCAGCTTTATAGTCCTGAGCGCCAGCCAATCAAATCATATGCCAGTACAAGCGCTAGCCAATCAAACCGCGTGCTTGTGTGTCCGGGGCGGGAGATTAATGTGATTAGATGTTGATCGCGCGCCAGACACGTCCACCGGCAAGCTTCAACGCGACGGAACCGTGTTGCCGCACCGTAAATGCTGCATGTGTTGTCAAGTTGCTGAAGATGTTTCTTCATGTGTTTTGACACGTTTGTGAATTTTTGGACATTTTGCATGAATTTTAAACCCCTACATAGAGTCAGATATTTGTACACAATGAATACTTTGACTTCCGATACTTGAAGTACATCGAACTGATAACACGTGTACTTGTACTGAAGTATGAGTTTCAATGCAGGATGTTTTATTGGCTCTTTTTCACCAAGTAAAGGAAATTCCATTACATATACAACCGTTCTTGTCACATTAGCGTACATTGATGTGTGTGTGTGTGTGTGTGTGTGTGTGTGTGAAACTTACATATCTGTGATTGTGTGTGAGGGCTCTGTGACTGTGACTCTGAGTTTTACCTTGACTATTAATTACACAACGCCCTTTGCAAACCAATAACAGAAAGCTCACACACCCACACACACATACACACACGCACCCACACACACACACACCTAGCAGAGGTCACATGAACAATGTTTTGGCTTCTGCCATACAGGCTGCGTCTGTCCTGCTGATAAACACAAACTGGTTTGAACTGGCTGCAAAGAGACAGACACACACACACACACACACACACACACACACACACACACACTAACACATTCACACACACACACACACACACACACTAACACATTCACACTCACAGATAGGCATCACATTTCTAAAAGACCTTCTCATGTTGCAAAGAAAGAAAAAGCTGTGTTTGGATGTTTTTCACATGATCCACAGAAGATCCCCGTCACACTGAAAAGTGTTTTATGTGTGTGATATATTTACTGAAGTCACATGTTGTTCAGGTGTTTGCATGTGTGTTTCAGTTTCATATGCATCAGAGAAATTCCCCCCCACACACACACACACACACACACACACACACACACACACACACACACACACACACACACACACACACACACAGAGAGATATGGAAGTACTCTGCAGGCCAGCTCTCAGCGTGTCCTTGGCAACTTCTCAGCTTCGGTTGCAGGCAAAATATTTTGGGAAAAGTCACAGTATGGTCCAGGGAAAATATTTGCACGAGTTAAAGGGAGGAATGTTGAAAAAAAGAGAAAAAAGTCATGATGTAGTTTGTCAATGATGAGGATTAAAGTAAAAAAATATGATTAATTCAAGTGTGCTATGTTGAAAATGATATATAGTTTAAAAATGTGATACAAGTTGTAGATTAGTATGTCAAAAAGTAATGGTATACGATGTGAAAAAGCATCAGAGGAAGCTGGGAGGCAGGAATTATGGGATGTTTGTATTTCAAAACCTCTGGAAGAAATCCAGGATTTACACATTTAGTATCTCGTTTTTAACGATGGGGTGTAACTAAATATTTCACATTAAACAGCTGAGATTGAAGAGAAGAGAGGAATGTGAATCCTGCTTCTAAAGCATGATGTGGATGAGAGAGATGTACGAGTTATTGTTAGTGAGTGGCGCCCCCTGCAGGCAGTCTGCAGAAACACACCATGATGCAGGAGTGTCGAATAAATACTTCTACAAATTCTAATACACAGAACCGCAGCTGGGTTAAATTAACACTGACCGAGTCCAGATTCACACAGCAGACACTCTTCTATTTGCACATGTTATAATATGACTTTTTCATATTTTTAGACATACTGTGAGTTATTTTCTAGTATTTTACTGTACTATGACTTTCTTTCATCTTTTTCAAATACTATACTATGACTTTTTCACATTTTTCAACTTACTATACTATGACTTTTCTTCATTTTTTTCGACATACTTCGACAAAGAAGAGAACTTGACGGATGTGTGCGTGTGTGTTCATGAGGAGTCCTCAATGTTTCAGATGTTACATTTTCATATTAGCGTTTATTTGAATTTTTCTTTTTACTTATTCCACATTTTCCGACGTACTAACTATACTATTCATTTTTTCAAATTGTTCTACATACTATATATACTATGACTTTTTCATATTTTTCGACGTACTACGACTTTTTTCTTTTTTTTCAATATACTGAACTAGGACTTTTTATTTTATTTTCAACATACTATACTATTCATTTTTTCCAATTTTCTTCGACCTACTATGACTTTTTAATATTTTTCGACCTACTGAACTATGACCTTTTTCACATTTTTCAACATACTGAACTATGACTTTCTTTCAAATGTTTCGACATACCTACCATGACTTTTTCTCTCGGAAAATTCCACGTTAACTATTAACCCTTTTCAAAAAGAAAACCCCCAAATGAAACACCAATGATGACAAACCACACGGAGACTTTTGTAACAGAGCCTGCTTTATTTCTGCAAAATACAAATACTAGCACATTTCTGAGTGAGGGAGTCGCTGTACAGGATCTTATTTTCTGAGAAACATTGTCTCCAAGTGGCGACAAAGGCCAGCTTATGCCACTAACAATCTCTGTATAATATAATATATTTACCTTGTGGTTATTAGAAGCACATGTAAAGAAGATGCGTCAAATACAAATCATTTCATCGGGGCTTTTTGAGGTACAGGTCCAGGCAGTTACTAACGAGATAATCAAACCACACACACTTTGGTTCGTTCATCTGAGGCCTGACGACCCGGAGAAAAGAAAAGCAGGAGAAGCATCTCTCTTCTCAACACACAGTGTGTAGTTTGTAACTCAACGGCAGCTTCTTCTTTTTTTTATTGTTCAACCTAGAGCAGATTCTATTTTCTTTTACATGTTCATTTACTGGATTGACAGCAGATGGGGCGCAAACAGACAGACTGCAGCCGAGGGTCCAAGCTCCAAATATACAGTTTTAAAACCTAAATATTCAAATGTGAAAAAACCCTCAGCGTCCTCTCTGTCTCTTATTAAATACAAACATCATGGATATCAAATATACTCTTATTGTGGCGGGTGTATGAGACTATTCAGGCTCTTATTGTGGCGAGACAGTTTTAGATACAAGGCACAAACTATTCAAAATGTCCACAAAGTCTTTTTAAATTTACAAAAACACAGAGGTGGGATGTACTTAAATACATTTACTCAATTCCTGTACTTTGGAAATACATTTGAGGTACTTGTACTCCTACTCCACTACATTCCAGATACAAATACACTTTTTACTGCAAGATTTTACTTAAAACTTCGAAATTCAGATTGAATCAAACGAAGGATTTTGAATGGGTATCTTGACATGTATTGTCCTTTTACTTAACTAAATGATTGTAGTGCTTCTCCACTGTAAATACTGCATATATGATAACCACCACAAAGTCATTTTTCCAAATACGTCTGAAAATATCTAAACTTTAAAGGTTTTTTTAAATCCCTAATGTTAAATAAACGCGCGCCCATCTGCTTTTTACACTTTTATATTAAAGTTATCTTATTAAATAGAGCTGCAGACATCCAAGAATATCAATTTGATATAATAAAGAATTCAAAAAAACATAACACTATATAAACTTTGTGCAGCAAAGCATCTCTGTCCTGTTGGATATGGCTTTTAGGAGGGCTAAGCTAACGGCTAGCGGCTAACGGCTAACAGCTAACGGCTAACAGCTAGCTCTCTCTGTGCATAACAACAAGGCCATGAGTGAAGTTTCACTCAAGTTTGGATTCATCTTTCATTTTTTACATAAAACCCCAGATGTCTGTTGGTTTTATGGGAAAATAACGCAGGTTTTGTCGCATGGAAGCAAATAAAGCACAAAAAACAGGATTTCTTTTTTAAGGCTAAATGTGAAACCACTACTGAGTACTTTAATAACAAGTAGGGTGAGTTGCCCTGATGTGGGACAGTCTGGGACACTCCCTGATGTGGGACAGTCTGGGACACTCCCTGATGTGGGACAGTCTGGGACACTGCCTAATGTGGGACAGTCTGGGACAGTCTGGGACACTCCCTGATGTGGGACAGTCTGGGACACTCCCTAATGTAGCACAGTCTGGGACACTCCCTAATGTGGGACAGTCTGGGACACTCCCTAATGTGGGACATTCTGGGACACTCCCTGGTGTAGGACAGTCTGGGACACTCCCTGATGTGAGACAGTCTGGGACACTCCCTAATGTGGGACATTCTGGGACACTCCCTAATGTAGGACAGTCTGGGACACTCCCTGATGTGGGACAGTCTGGGACACTCCCTAATGGGACAGTTTGGGACACTCCCTAATGTGGGACAGTCTGGGACAATCCCGTGGGACAGTCTGGGACACTCTCTAATGGGACAGTCTGGGACACTCCCTAATGGGACAGTCTGGGACACTCCCTAATGTGGGACAGTCTGGGACAATCCCGTGGGACAGTCTGGGACACTCCCTAATGTGGGACAGTCTGGGACACTCCCTGATGTGGGACAGTCTGGGACACTCCCTGGTGTGGGACAGTCTGGGACACTCTCTAATGGGACAGTCTTGGACACTCCCTGATGTGGGACAGTCTGGGACACTCCCTGGTGTGGGACAGTCTGGGACACTCTCTAATCGGACAGTCTTGGACACTCCCTAAGGTGGGACAGTCTGGGACAATCCCGTGGGACAGTCTGGGACACTCCCTAATGGGACAGTCCGGGACACTCCCTAATGTGGGACAGTCTGGGACACTCCCTAATGGGACAGTCTGGGACACTCCCTGATGTGGGACACTTAAGCTCCAGACGGTGTAGGTCTTCCTCAAACAAATGAGTCAATTAAACTATGGATTAACACAAGCTGTGATGTCATTTAATCAAAATCACATGACTTCTCAAATGTCCAATCACAGATGAGGGTGGTGGAGCAACCTTCAAACAAGTGTCCCCCATTAGGCTTAGAGCTAAAGTGTCCCACATTAGGGCCACTCACCCTAAATTCAAAGCATTTAAATAAACATTTGACTTTCACAGTTAAATAATAGCTGTGTAAATTATAAAAGTATATTTTACTAAGCTCTTAAATTCTTATAATTAATGTCTTAATGTTTATTGTATGTCCAGTTTTTAGGAGAGGGTTTTTAGTGTTGTATTCAGCAGTGGCACATCGGTAGCCATTAAAGGTTGATCCACTTCTTTGCTTCCACACATCTGGATCGCAATTCACTTCAAAGTCACATGTCGTTTTTCTACCACAGCTCACTAACTCTGAGAAGCGTTTCACATCAAGTGAAACTTCTATTCTATGCAACCTGTTGCAAAATACTTTCTACCGCTCACACTAAAACCTCCCCGTCACCATCCTCCTTTAGTCTCATTTCAGCTCCCTCATCTTCCTCATCTTCCTCCTCTTCCTCCTCTTCATCACACTTTTCCCTCTTCATATTTAAATGTGCTAAAATATGTTGAACCTGCAACATGGCGTTCCCGCTCATGCGTGATATGAAACCGTTCAGAGTACCAGACTTCTTCACTTTTTTTTTTGTTAGTTTGCATACATGTTGCACATAACGAGATGTGCATGTAGTATATTTGTTATTTACTCATCATTATACCCCCCCCACCCCCCCACCCCGAACACACACACAAAACAAGCGATACATGTACACAACAAACTCTCCCCACTTCAGAACTGGAGGAATTGTTATCAAACTGCTAAATTAAAATGTTCTAGCATTAGATATTTCGCCTAATTATAATAACATACAACCGAGCATCATGTCAGGACTTTAACCAAAACGTTGCCTATGTAGAGTTAATCAGATGCTTCGATGTCATTTATATATTTGCAGCTGTAAGTAAAGATAACGTTTTTATTCCTCACCTTTGAGTGTAGATCTTAGCAGTTTGATAAATACTCTCCAGATGTTCCTGTTTTCTCTCTGGTGTACGGCTACAGTAAATACAGCCCCCCCACCCCCCCCTCACGTACATGTTATACATATAGCACACCCACTCAGTACATAAGAATATAATAATATAATAATAATAACACTATAAGGTAACGTTACTGCTTCCCTCTGGGCGACCAGGTGCCAACCAGAGACACATTTGTAGTTCTTGTGGGCTGATTTTGGGCCGATTGAAAGGTTTTAGGGGACTCAAAGCTGCATTTTTTTAACCCTAAAAAGCTGGCAAATAAACTAATATGTTGGGCAATTTGCACAATGAGAATGAGTTGCATCAATTGGCCTAAATTAGCATTATAGCTCATGTTGACAATAGTTAGAAACGTCCGATTTGGACAGTTTCAGAGTGGTTTTTGGGGTTATTGAGGATGCTGAATACATTTCTGACGTTTTCTGGATCACTAATGGTAGTTTTAACTAAAAGGTGGCCATATTTGTACTATTTGTGAGCTGATTGTGATGCATTTTGGGTTGATTATAAAGTTTTAGGGGCGATTTTGACCCCAAAAAGCTGGGCAAAGCTGGCAAATACACCGGTATGTTGGGCGTCGATTAGCATTATAGTTTATGTTGACAACAGTTAAAAACTTCCAATTTGGACAGTTTTGAAGTGTTTTTTGGGGGGTTATTGAGAATGCTGATTTCATTTCTGACATTTTCTGGATGAATGGCAGTTTTACGACAACATTTCCTGCTTCACAGTGCTGGAAACGAGACTAAAGAAGCTACGTTTTGGACGAATCAAATGTGGGAAATCGTCTGAATTGAATTTTTTCGACGCTGGACGAATGATACATTAAAATGCATCGAGTCCCTCACAGATTCGGACACCTGGTCACCCTAACTACCTGCCCCCCCCCCCATCATGTGCCCCCCCTCATGTGGCCCACCCCTCACTGAGCCTCATGCGTTTCACTGAAGGGCTGCTGTGGTGCTCCTCAGGGTTGGGGGGGGCAACAGGAAGTTAACGTGATGATCTTCTCGTTCTTCGCTGCCTTCGAACGAGCTGCCGCACGACGACGCTGTCGCCGGGCGGAGAGTACGAGGACACGCCCCCTCCTCCTCCAATCAGAGCGCTCAGCATGCGGTCCCGGGGGGGCGAGGCCGGCTCAGATTTAATGTGGAGGTTCGGGTGAGAGGAGAGGTTCAGGTTGGAGGTCTGACACAAGTTCCTGCAGGGGGAGAGAGAGGGGAGTTCAGTTAGATTAAGACTTTAAAATATGTTTTGAATGCGCTGAGGGAGGAAGAGTCTCTGGGTTGGGGTAGTGAATCATTCTCTTGTTTCATTTCATTATTAGTAGTAGTGAATTCCATAGGAGCAGCAACGGAGAAAAGGCTCTGTCGCCCCGGGACCTGAGGTTGGTCCGGGAAATACTTTATTATATTTTGTTATATTTTGACAGGCTCTCTCACCCCATGTGACCCAGAGCAGAGTGCTGCATGTTCTGGATCTGCTGCTGCTGCCAGGCTGATCCCAGACCAGAGCCCCCGAACCCAGAGAGAGAGGAGAGGTCGCTGCTGAGGGAGAACTCTGAGGGACAGAGGAGACACTCACATTACACAATATACACACATATACATTAAATCAGATCCTAGAGGTACGGCACTGAAGTACAAATTCAAGGTACTTCATGCAACTACTGCAATACATTCAGAGGTAAATATTTGACTTATTATTTGACTCTTAAGTCTGCGAATAAAACGTAAATATTCATCATGTCTGTAATTCTGCAAAGAAAAGTGATTTAAATGATCAAATATAAATACCATTTTAATATTCAAATGATTAAATGACTCACGAATAGTAGTGTGTATAATTGAGAGTGTGTTCCCACAAATATAAAAAAAGAACCCATTGAAAGAGTAAAGATTAATCATGCGATAAAAAGTTATTAAAATAGAATTTAAAAAATTAAAATTGTCAAATAAAATAGAATTAAGCAAAAAAAGTATTTACTATTTTAACTTCAAATACATTTTCCTGCACAAGCAATACTTTTTAATTAAGTAGTTGTACTTAAACTACCTTTTACTTCACAATTAGTACTTTCTTGGCAAACAATACTTATATATTAAGTACTTTAACTAAATATGACTGTGCAGAAACTTTTAATGTACTTACTTTGACTACATTTTAATTCACAATACTTAAAGTAAAGCACATTTTGCTAATACCTATTTTAATTAGGCAAGGTGGAGTATTTCCCCCGTGCAGTGTAAGGACTCCAGTACATTTTGTTTCTAGTTATTGTGTTATTTTATATTGTATGTATTCCCTGTACAGCACTTTGGGGACTGAGGTTGCTTTAAATGTGCTATATAAATAAATAAAGATTGATTGAGGTATACGATGTGAATACTTTGTGTTTTTCCTGCAGTGCTCACCTGTGCCGTACGGCGAGGAGAGGGAGGAGGGGTACCCCCCCATCACCTGTCCAGAGAGAGAGACGGAGGGGGAGGAGAGAGACTGAGCCGACTGGGAGTTTACCCTCTGGTTCTGAAGAGACAAATACATCTTTATACAACTGCATGTACTTATACTCACTACCTCACAACCACATGCAGGTTAAAGTGTGTATCAGCAATCAGAAGTACTCAGATCTTGTACTTGAGTAAAAGTAGAAGTACTCAGATGTTGTACTTGAGTAAAAGTAGAAGTACTCAGATCTTGTACTTCAGTAAAGTAGAAGTACTCAGATCTTGTACTTGAGTAAAAGTAGAAGTACTCAGATCTTGTACTTGAGTAAAAGTAGAAGTACTCAGATCTTGTAGTTGAGTAAAAGTAGAAGTACTCAGATCTTGTAGTAAAAGTAGAAGTACTCAGATCTTGTACTTGAGTAAAAGTAGAAGTACTCAGATCTTGTACTTGAGTAAAAGTAGAAGTACTCAGATCTTGTAGTGAAAGTAGAAGTACTCAGATCTTGTACTTGAGTAAAAGTAGAAGTACTCAGATCTTGTACTTGAGTAAAAGTAGAAGTACTCAGATCTTGTAGTGAAAGTAGAAGTACTCAGATCTTGTACTTGAGTAAAAGTAGAAGTACTCAGATCTTGTACTTGAGTAAAAGTAGAAGTACTCAGATCTTGTACTTGAGTAAAAGTAGAAGTACCAGAGTGTAGGAATACTCTGTTACAGTAAAAGTCCTGCATTCAAAATGTTCCTCAAGTGAAAGTAGAAAAGTATTATCATCAAAATATAGTGAAAGTAGCGACAGTAAAAGTAGTCATTGTGCAGATTGGTCCATTTCAGAATAATATATATGATATGTTTTATAATGATTGATCATGAAAGTGTTCTCAAAGCTGGTAAAGGTGCAGCTAGTTTGAATGACTTTGTATACTGCAGGGTAGCTTGTGGATTTACTCCAGGTGGAACTAAAGTCTGATTTAACACTTGGTTATATTTCACATCATTCATCCACATCTGTGAAGTAACTAAAGGTATTACATACATGTAGTGGAGGAAAAGTACACAGTAGCATAACATTGAAATACTCAAGTAAAGTACTGTATATACTCACGATGGAGGGCATGTTGCTGCACTTTGGGGGCATCAGGGTTCGAAGGTCAGGTTTACGGCTCAGGGTCATGTGGGGGGGGCTCTTATCGTGCATGTTCTTATTCAGGCCCTGAGAGCTGTAGCCGTTAGCTGTGGAGGAACACAGGAAATAAATCATTTAAAATAATAAATATAATATTCAAGTAAAATGTCCGATAAAATACAGAAATAGAAGAAATATATTAATTTAAACATAAGAGGTTAAAGATGTCCAATACAAATAATTAAATAAATTAGAACAAATATATTTATAAAAAATAATATTCATATTTGAAAATAGAAGAAATACTTGTATTGATTAAAAAAATATTGAATAATACAAAATAAATTAAATATATTTATACAAACATAAGAAGTTAAAAGTAAAATGTCTAATAAAAAATACAATAAAATAGAAATATTAATTCATACAAACATAAGAGGTTGTATTATAATTAAAATTAAAGAAATACATAAATAAATTGTAGTCTTACCCACGCTGGAGACCACGGTGTTTGTCATATCTGAACTCATCAGTCCTACACACACACACAAACACACACACACACACACACACACACACACACACACACACACACACACACACACACACACACACACACACACACACACACACACACACACACACACACACAGAAATTAGTCTGAATTCTTATATCTGTTTCTCTGTTCAAATATCAATGACTGAATATTCCACATTTTAATCGATGCTGTAAATATGTTTAAATATGTTTAAATGTCCGTACCTGTGTTCCCGGCGCTGGGGGGCCGCTGCGGGGACATGCTGTTCCTCTGCAGGTGTGTGTGTGTATGTGTGTGTGTGTGAGAGACGGGCAGCAGGTTGTGGTTTCCTAACCCACAGTTCAGAGATGGGTGGGGGGGGTACAGCAGGCCGGGGGGGGAGGATCCCTGGACGGAGACCCCCATGTCGTAGTTAGAGGGGAGAAGACCCTGCTAAAGGGAAACAAATGGTAATGTCATATATATAATGATAATAATATAAATAATAATAATAATACGTTAGATTTGTAACGAGTTGCTTTTATCCACTACGCTCCCAAACTGTGAACACCAAGAAATATCAGAGAGGACTCAGTGGGCATTTTGAAACATTATCTGTGTGTGTGTGTGTGTGTGTGTGTGTGTGTGTGTGTGTGTCTGTGTCTGTGTGTGTCTGTGTGTGTGTGTGTCTGTGTGTGTGTGTGTGTGTGTGTCTGTCTGTGTGTGTCTGTGTGTGTGTGTGTATGTGTGTGTGTGTATGTGTGTGTGTGTATGTGTGTGTCTGTGTGTGTGTGTGTGTGTGTATATGTGTGTGTCTGTGTGTTTGTGTGTGTGTGTGTGTGCGTGTGTGGGTATGTGTGTGTGTGTCTGTCTGTGTGACCTGTGTGTGTGTCTGTGTGTGTCTGTGTGGGTGTGTGTGTATGTGTGTGTGTGTATGTGTGTGTATGTGTGTGTGTGTATGTGTGTGTGTCTGTGTGTCTGTGTGTGTGTGTGTGTCTGTGTGTGTGTGTGTGTGTCTGTGTGTGTGTGTGTGTGTGTGTGTGTGTGTGTCTGTGTGTGTGTGTGTGTGTGTGTGTGTGTATGTGTATGTCTGTGTGTGTGTGTGTGTGTGTCACAGACAGCTAAAGACACATCTTTTTAAATTAGTGTTTTATTAGGGGAAACAGCTGTTAATGTCATATATATAATAATAATATTAATAATACATTCGATTTTTATAGCGCTTTTCCTCAAGCTCACTGACCCTTTGAGCATTAGATATATATAAATATATATATATTTAACATATATATATATATATGTTAAATATATATATATATATATATATAACTGTGCAATTATTATTCATCTTTGTAAATATGTTGTCTTTTTTCAATGCCTTTTTTTCATTTTTACATATTTTTTTAAATTGTATTCTTACTCTTATCCTTAGATTTAAATCAATATTTCTTTCTCTATTTTATTTGACCTTATTTTGCACTAATTTACATCTTTTTTTTGAAAATGGTTTTATATATACCGTACGGCATATTGTCACAGAGTGTCCTGGAACATCAGATGTTGCCGTGTACGTGTGGTGCATTTGATGATTAACACTGATTCCAGGTGCACTCACGCAGAGCCTCTGTCTGTTGATCATCAGGTCGATGTCTTCGTTGATTTTCCGGTATTTGTCGTCGCTCTGGCTCTGGCCTGCAGAGTCGTCCCGCCTCGATGTCCGGACTGTCGCAGCCGTTTAAACCTTTCTTACGCAGCGTCTGCACAAAACAACACACACAGGATGTCAGTCAGGTGATCAAAAGCTATTGATGAGGTAAGGTTATTCATCTGCAGACATTTTGATCCAAGATTGGGAAGATTTTCCGCTTTTCTTTCCCATAATGTGACTTTGAATGGATGAAAGAACAAGTCTACTTCAACCACAAGAGGGCGCTGTCTGATCAGATTTCACTTCTGTTCAATGCAACGCCATCAGAGAGACTTATATATCAATGAAGGTTAAAAACACTTTAACCAGATTTTATGTGTGTAGAGTAGAGATTAAAGCAAGTGTGTGTGTTGTGTGTGTGGTGTGTGTGTGTGTGTGTGTGGTGTGTGTGTGTATACAATTAGTTAAGAACTATACTTGTACTGTATACGTTAAGAGTACATATTATGGATCCTTATGTAGCTCCTCGGAAAAATCTGAAAAAATATGTGTAAACGAATCTGAAAATTATATAAAGCAACATTTTTAAAAGTGAATAAAATATGTCAGAAAACTTAGTAAAAATATAAGAATAAAATCGTCTTGAAAGTCATTTGAAAATGACCCAAAATTATGTCAAAAATATGTTAACAAATGTAAGAAAAATGTCAAGAATGTATCTGAAAAGTCAATGAAGAACGACCGATAAATATATGAATAAATATCTGAAAAATATCTCAATAAATTCTGGAAAAAAGGACAAAATGTCAGAAATATATGTGTAAAAAAAGAAATCTGAAAAGTACATTTAATATTTTAAATATTATACAAAAACTACGAAAAAAAAAGTGAAAATTGTTGTAAAAAAGAATGGAATGATTGCTTAATTTTTTTTTGAAAATGTTTCCAAACATAATAAATATGTCTGTAATTTAATAGTTGTTCCTGTCGGTGTTGCAGACTGAGAGATGTGTGTGTGTGTGTCTGTGTGTGTGTGTTTTGTTAGATTGACAGATTGTGAGTGTGTGACGCTGCCCGGCTAAAATATCCTTGTACGGACATCCCTCCCCGATTGGCGGCGCCGCCTCACCCTGAAACAGGTGGACATGACTGGGATGAGTGGGATAGCTGCAGTGTTGTGTGTGTGTGTGTGTGTGTGTGTGTGTGTGTGTGTGTGTGTGGTGTGTGGTGTGCGTGTTTGAGTGAGAGACAGACTAGACTAATGGGCTGTGAAGTGCTGAAGCAGACCACTGAGTGCCAGACCACATACTGTACCACACACACACACACACACACACACACACACACACACACACCACACCACAACACACACACACACACACACACACACACACACACCACAACACACACACCACACCACAACACACACACACCACACACACACACACACACACACACACACACACACACACACACACACACACACACACACACACACACACACACAGAAATAGAGCAGTTTAGGGAAGTGAAACTGGAAAAAATGTATATGGATGGAAAATAAGGGGGTGAAGGTTTAGATGGAGTTTGGAGGAAGAGGAGGGGGGCTGGTATGATGTAATGGCATCCTCCCCCCCTCTCAGCTGTTTTACCACCTGCCCCCCCCCCTCACACACACACACCACACACACACACATTCCTGAGCTGTGGTTAACTGAGAATATGTACTCACTTTAATAGAGCAATTCCAAATAATAGCCGACGAATAATGTGCTAGGAATTCTTAATTAGTTGGAAAAAAATATGATTTGTTTTTATTATTATTGTGCTTTTGTAAGTTGTATGTATTTAAATGTCTTATAATTGTTCTATTTTATTTGTTTTATTATTAATATTATTATAATAATGCAGTAAGAGTATACACAATATGTAGTTAATATACAGTACAAAAAGTGTACTAAATATACGCTTAAAATGTGGTTAAAGAGTACATATAATAAGCAGTATAAGTGTCTACAACATATTCAGTTCAGAAGTCATAAAAGTGTAAAAAATGTAAAAGATATCGGAGG
>CM062282.1:3356182-3451182 GCA_031216635.1 Dissostichus eleginoides | reverse complement strand
CAAAATAAAAGCGTTATTGGTGTTAATAAGGAGAATATTGTTGTGTTCTGCCCCATATGTTCATTTTGTACACTTGTTTAATTAAGTATGATATAAAACGAGGAAACTGCAAATCTCCATCAATTGTTAATAACAACTTGATAAACCCTTTCAAAATAAAGGCGTTCTTGGTGTTAATAAGGAGAATATTGTTGTGTTTCTGCCCCATATGTTCATTGTGAGCACATGTTCTTCACGTAACCGTTGGCAGGCGCTCAGACCGGGTTAAACTGCCGGTTAATCTCCGTTAATCTCCCGTAATCCCGTTTATCTGGTTAGTGTAATCTGTCTTCCCCTGAGGGACTCCACGCGGTGTGAAGCTCATTTTCTGCTGCTCACATTTCCCTCGTAATCTGCTGAGTCATGCTTTCACTTTGGCTGTTTAGGACTTCTGTTACAGTCTTTTTTTAAGGAGATTTACTGCTGTTTTATATCAAATTAAATGAGTTTTGGGGGTTTTAGACTGAACAAAGTAAGACATTTAAAGACGTGACCGTGGCCTTTGAGACACTGAGATGTCATCTAGGAAATATGTGACATTAAGAAAGATATGAAGAAGATATGTGAAGAAATGTCTGAAAATATTTGAATAAATATATAAAAAGTGAGTAAAATATGACGGAAAATTATGAAAAATTGCCAACAAGTCAAAGTCAGAGAAATATATTAATACATATCTAAAAGTATTAAAAAAAATGACCGAAAATATGTGGAAAAATGTCGGAAGAACATAAATACTTCCAAAAGAGTAAAGATACGTGAAAAAATATCTAAAAATAAAATAGAAAATGATAAAAGATATATATGCATGTCTGATAAATATACGGAAATTCCCGAAAATGCATCTGTTTTTTGGAAACCATATTGTGTTTAAATGGATGTCTTATTACAGTATTTGGTGTCCGTGTTGCAGACTCTCTCTCCTCACACCTTAAACATGACCTTGGTGACATGCCGTGATTAGCAAATGCCAACAGAGTGTCTGTGCGTGTGTGTGTGTGTGTGTGTGTGTGTGTGTGTGTGTGTGTGTGTGTATAAAGACTATTGTGTTCTTCTAACACGGTTACAGTACATACCGCTCTGTGCTTTAAACAATGCTCACACACACAGGCGCACACACACACACACACACACACACACACACACACCACACACACACACACGTCTAACCAGTAGAAATGTATACTTTCTTTCCAGTGTGTATGTCTGACAAATCTTTATAATTATCATAAAAATAAAACAATATTTTCCAAATGTCTTGTTTTGTGTGTGTGTGTGTGTGTGTGTGTTTGTACTTTACCATGTTGAACTGATATATTTGTGTGTACTGTTATTGTTGCAGTAGCTTGTTTGAAGTATACAATTGGATTTAATAGATTTTCCTGACTTTATTTGGTTGTGTTTGGATGTGTTTTGGCGCTGCTGATTGACACTTGTGTGTGAGTGTGTGTGTGTGTGTGTGTGTGTGTGTGTGTGTGTGTGTGTGTGTGTGTGTGTGTGTGTGTGTGTGTGTGTTGTGTGTGTGTGTGTGCGTGTGTGAGACTGTGTGTGAGACTCACGTCCACGATGTCTGCGTTGGTGCGGCTCTCGTGCGGCTCGTTGTACTCGGTGTATTTGAGCAGCACCTTGTCCATGTCGGTGCTGGCGTACTGGAACAGCTTGTTGGTGCTGTTGAAGATGATGAGGGCGATCTCACAGTCACACAGGACGCTCAGCTCGTACGCCTTCTTCATCAGACCAAACTTACGCTTCGTGAACGTCACCTGGGGAAAACACGGGGGAAATAAACACCTTTAAACGTCTTGAATTAACATTAACTATAAACTAAACACCTGCTCTCTCTCTGCTGCACGTTCTCAATGCATTGCGATGCATTTTAACCTGTCACCTGATTGTGTGTGGAATTTGCACTATCCTCCTTTTAATGCACAATTTCATCGAACCTTTAGTCTAAATGTATTTGTCATATGTCTACTGTCTATTTTTTGTTTGTTTCATGTATTTGACTGGTATCTGTATTCTGTGTGATACCGTGATATGTCTACGTGAAGCACTTTGGACTGCACTTGTTGCATGAAAGGTGCTATACAAATAAAGATTATTATTATTATTTAATTGCTGATAAAGATCTGAATTTAGGGATGTATTGAAGTATTGTTAAATGTTAGCTGAATGCTGTTGAATTAATGCAAGTTATGCTACGACGTTTGGTTTTCTGCCCCTAGATTCAGACAAAAATGTAATTCGACGAGTAAAACAAAATACAGTTTGCATCCATCGTACGCCATCTTCCTCAGACCAAACCAACGCTTCGTGAACGTCACCTGGGGAAAACACGGGGAGAATAAATCACTTCTTTAAAGATCTCCTATCATGCTATTTTTAGGCATACATTATGGGTCTCAGATATATGAGACCCAGAGGATAGATTTCACCATTTGATGTAATCTCCTGGTTTATCGTGTAGATCAATGAAGATAAATATCTCAACAACTATTGGATGTATTGTCATAGAATTTGTTTCAGGTATGCATGTATCCCGGAGGATGAAGTCTACCAACTTTCCTCTACAATCCATGGCTTAAAAGCTAAAGATCTCAAAAACGTTCACATTCATTTAACACAGATATGCATGTTCCCCAGAGGTTAAACCCGACTGACTTATATGATCCTCTGGTGTTTACGATTAACTTATTTCATGGCTTTAAAGTTTAATATCTCAACATATTATTGAATGTATTGTCATGAAATAAGGCACAGATATTCATGTTCCCCAGAGGATACAGCCTCAACGTCTAAATGTGTTTTTTTTGTCCCACTCATCTGAAAGAAGACATGTTTTGGAAGCTAAATACCCAGAAATGTGACCAAAGCATGAAGAATACCGCCATGCAGAGCGAAGGAAGGACCGCTAACGGGGGTCAGGAAGCATATGTGGCCGCATTTCCTGTCATAACAGGAAAAGAGGAACCGCTCCCCCAGACAACACTTCTGTGAGTGTGTGTGTGTGTGTGTGTGTGTGTGTGTGTGTGTGTGTGTGTGACAGAAGCCCCATTGACAATAAGCCCTCATAACTCAGTTGTCATATCTCAGGCCTCTTGTGAGGATCACATGACTTGTTATCGGCAGATTGAGGAACTACTGTGTGTGTGTGTGTGTGTGTGTGTGTGTGTGTGTGTGTGTGTTTGTGCGGTTAAATTAAGATCTTTTAGTAAATGTAACATTACTGGCATCCTCTGTCTGTCATTTCGGACATCAGGGACTTTAAATATATTTACAGAAACGAGAGAAAGGCGCAATAATAGAATTAGAACTGAATTTAAAATAAATGGAAAGTGCAGCATATCAGTATGTAGTGTCTCTACTTTAAAGAGTCCTCTCCTGCTGATGTTCAGGTGTATATCAGTATGTAGTGTCTCTACTTTAAAGAGTCCTCTCCTGCTGATGTTCAGGTGTATATCAGTATGTAGTGTCTGTACTTTAAAGAGTCCTCTCCTGCTGATGTTCAGGTGTATATCAGTATGTAGTGTCTCTACTTTAAAGAGTCCTCTCCTGCTGATGTTCAGGTGTATATCAGCATGTAGTGTCTCTACTTTAAAGAGTCCTCTCCTGCTGATGTTCAGGTGTATATCAGTATGTAGTGTCTCTACTTTAAAGAGTCCTCTCCTGCTGATGTTCCGGTGTATATCAGTATGTAGTGTCTCTACTTTAAAGAGTCCTCTCCTGCTGATGTTCAGGTGTATATCAGTATGTAGTGTCTCTACTTTAAAGAGTCCTCTCCTGCTGATGTTCAGGTGTATATCAGTATGTAGTGTCTGTACTTTAAAGAGTCCTCTCCTGCTGATGTTCAGGTGTATATCAGTATGTAGTGTCTCTACTTTAAAGAGTTCTCTCCTGCTGATGTTCAGGTGTATATCAGCATGTAGTGTCTCTACTTTAAAGAGTCCTCTCCTGCTGATGTTCAGGTGTATATCAGTATGTAGTGTCTCTACTTTAAAGAGTCCTCTCCTGCTGATGTTCAGGTGTATATCAGTATGTAGTGCCTCTACTTTAAAGAGTGCTCTCCTGCTGATGTTCAGGTGTATATCAGTATGTAGTGTCTCTACTTTAAAGAGTTCTCTCCTGCTGATGTTCAGGTGTATATCAGCATGTAGTGTCTCTACTTTAAAGAGTCCTCTCCTGCAGATTTTCGGCTCACTCACATGTCTGTTCCGTTCGTCCATAATCCGAGCTATCTGAATCTTTTTCCTCCCCATCTTCGCTCTTTGGTTCTTCTTCTTCTTGTTTTCTCAAAACGTCTTCTTCTCTGGATCCTTTGATTGACTTCCAAATCCTCACAGGTTTTCACTTTTCAAATCTGCTGACTTCTGCAAGAAAACACAAAGCGTAACAATTAGAATCAACGCATAACACACACACACACACACACACACACACACACACACACACACACACACACACACACACACACACACACACACACACACACACACACACACACACACACACACACACACACACACACACACACACACACACACACACACACACACACACACACACACACACACACACACACACACACACACACACACACACACACACACACACACACACACACACACACACACACACACACACAACACACACACACACACACACACACACACACACACACACACACGCCTGCACTGGCTTTTGGATTCTGTGACAAACGAGACAAAGAGTGAAACAGAAACATGTCCGAACACTTCTTTGAATTAGCAGAAGGTGGATTGTGTGTGTGTGTGTGTGTGTGTGTGTGTGTGTGTGTGTGTCATGTCCTGCTGTGATGCAGAATGTAATCGTCGTGCATGTGTTCGCACGCCCGTCCATTCACCGCCACTAAACCCCCCCCAAACCCCCAAAGACACACCCAAAAATCAGGCTTCCTCGGGGGGGAACGACGCTTCAGAGGAAGTGGAACTACGGAGTCAATATGCAAATATTGAAGCCTGATGAGTTTGGCTGCGTCACAAAAACATCTTTGGAAGAAACTGCAGGAGGAGAAGGGATTTAGCTCTAAGGGTGGAGCTGAGGTGAGAAGACGAGCCGATACGGAGACATCATTACAAATACCTTATACAGAAATATGTTCCAAATACTTCATCAATTCATATAAATAGCAATCATATGAAGGGGACCATTATTATTCTCATAAAAATACAACAATTACAGATTTAGAGTTAGATTAAAATGCAAGTATGCCAACATGTGGTGGGAACCGCAGGAAAAGACGCAATTGAGTTTTTACCGCTCGCCACAAAACATCCTCTGAGGGCCGAGCTGAGGTAAAAATACATCTATTTAACACATTTCATACAGAAATATGTTCCAAATGCTTAATATGAATAACAACCGTATGAAAGGGATAATTAGTATTCTAATAAAAGATACAACAATTACAGATTTAGAGTTAGATTGAAATGTGGTGGGAAACCGTCGGATGTTGGATCAACCAATCAGATTCCTGACCTCACATGTCTGCACCCATCTGTGACCTGCAGTTACCCATAAGCCCTTGCACCGTGCACGTTCACTAAGACGTTTAACATCTTCCTCCAGGTGAACAGATACTGTGAAAGTATTCCTCAAACTGTAAGAAAGTGATTTATATATTTTTTTTATTTACTTAATACCTAAACTGCAAAATAAATTATAACAAATCAGATTTTCCTGCTTCATTTCTCTACTGCTGGATGCTCAAACTTCCTGAATGTATGATCGGAGTGTGTGGGGAACTGACCATTTAACACACACACACACTTTTCTACTTAAACAGAAGCCCCCACATCTGACCTTTGACCCCTCGCTCAGACCCCTCACATTAACCCTGAACCCCACAACCCACAGGCCAGTTTAAATCACAACAACGACCCCATTTATCATCGCCAGAAACTATAAAAACACAATTCAAACGAACCATGAGCTCTTCCCAAATGACTAATAATCAGCTCAAAAAGTGATATTTTACCAAAAAAACGTATCCTACATGTCTCATTTAAAGCGCCACAAAGAGTGAGCCATGTGCTCTTACATTATTCTGTAAAAATGATTAAATTCTGCACTCTTCCACGCAACTGGAAAGCCATAAATTACTCTGCTGAGACCAACAGTGACCTGACAGAAATTCAGGGAAACTTTGACTAAAATGCACGCTATTTACACAGAGAAGAGATGATAGGACAGAAGATGCTGGACGTAAAAATGTACAATATTTCAAAATGCAAAGCAAGTGAAGCCCCCATTTCCATCCCAAATATTGGTAACACTGAAGGGCATTTGGACAATGTTGTATATACACCATGTTTGTAATGAAAACAAACTTTTTGTAGGATCTAAAATGTCCCGATGAAGTTTTTTTGGGCCCTGATCACAATTCGTAACCTTCATATCATCCAATCATGACGATGAATATATTCTCTATTAGGAGTCGACAAATAGTGACACAGGTAATGAAACACAGAATACAATGTGTGTTTTACTGACAGATTAAAAGGTGGACTACCAGTGTGTGTGTGCGTGTGTGTGTGCGTGTGCCATGTGACCCGTGCTTTAGCTTAAGAGCTTGGGTCGCGAAGTTAACTGGATGTTCACACACACACTGACAGATGCACACACACACACACACACACACACACACACACACACACACACACAAGTACAAACACACACACACACACACACACACGGCAGGTTGTCTTGGCAGCGCAGGCACACGGGAGGAAATGGAGGATGATGAAGGTGTGATCTCTGACACTGAGGTGTTTCCCTTTAGGTTCATATAGTTATTTTAAATGTTGCTCTAATGTTTCATTTTCCTTAGATAGTAATTAACATCATCACTTTAAAAAAAGAAGCTAATTATTCTTTCTTTCCAGCTCTTCAAAAGTGCGAATTTTCAGATTTTCTTTGTTTTTTTTATTGCGTTTGTCCATTTTAGAATGAAATTCAAAATATATTTTAAAAAATTGAATAAAAATATCAATAAAAAATAAGAAATTCAAGTAAAATGCGCAATAAAATGGAAAAAACAAAACTACTCAACTAATCCAGAGAAAAAGCCAAAAATCTATCAACAATGACAATAATCTTAAACTGTAGCCTCAATAAACCTCATGTAGTTAATTTCCACCTCCTCTCATGTTGTTCTCTATGTAAGAAAAGGCTGGATATGAGCTGACAGCGTCTGACTTGAAGCCATAATTGATGTGTTTTGCCAAAACAAACCAAAACCTTTGATTAATAATCATGACGGTCTGCAGCGAGCAGCAACATGCCAGAGACAGCGTCACATGAATATCTGGAGTCTGAGTCACGCTGCAGGAGAACAGCACCAGGATCAACACCGTTTAAATTTAGAGCTCTCAGACCAGCACTCAGCATGTTGTCGTGAAAAAAAAGGGAATTTTAGGACGCGAGACGACGAGGAAAGATGACATAAAACAATAAAAAATCAGTGCGTGTTCTGTATCTGTAGGTGTGATTTAATGCAGCGCTTGATCTTTTTCCAGGATGACAGCAAACCTCCACCGACCGCACAAACCTCCCCTCTATTTATAGCCTGCGTGTAAAAGCAGAAGGACTCCAAAAATAAAAAATTATGAACTTTTTACCCCAAACCACAATACGACTGGTATCTAGAAATCAGCATCTCCTGCAGTCCTCAGCTGCTCCCTCTCAAACAATTATTCTTCCAACAACTTCAGAGAGAGCGACAAAGTGAAAGTGCTAAACATTTAAAGTGTAATAGGCGACATGTGGCAGTGCCCTTGTGTTATTTGGCAGGACAATGCATATCTCTGTGGGGAGTTGAAACTACAGTATAGAGACGAAGCTAACTTTATACCTGAGTCATGTTAGCATGTTGTTAGCCTCAGGTTATTAGCATGATATTGTGTTTGTTGCCATAAAGTGCATATTTACAGGGTACGCTTTTTATCCAGTATTAATGAGTCAAGAAGAAATACTAAAATGTAGTTCCCCACTTGGAAAATTCACATGAACACCATCTAAAGTCGGGACAACAAACTGAGAAAGTTGGTAAAGTCTTTACTTAGTAGCCTATAGTACAAAAAAAGTAAGCTAATTTAATAGCATTAGCCTAACCCCTAAAAACCCCTAACTTGTTATTTCAAACGCTGTCTGTGGATACTAATGTTTGCGGTGGGACAAATCAGCATTTTATAGACTTTCTGACCATAAACACATAATTACCCCTCAGCAAAATAAGGGGCTTTTCTGAGTGCTTCCAAGATATAAAAAAGTGCAGGAATTGCATTAGTCATGTTTGGATGACACCAAGCATAGAGGGCCTACTATTTCAACAAAGTTCAAAGGGTTTCATCAACTTTGACAAACAAATAGAGGCTAAATTAAAGTCCTTCTCAAAGGTGTCGGATGGTGAAGTGGGTAACCTGATCTAATAAATGTGGTTTGGGAAGGGATGCCCTCTATAAGCAGGGAATGAGTCACTTGGAGAAACAGACACCACATGCTCAGCATACGTGGATGATATCGCATTTACAACATCTTTATGGGATACTACATTCTCTTAATGCCAGACAAGGATACTCAAGTAAAAGAAAACGCACTCCTTCTCAGATGTATGACTAACACTGCATATCAGGATGCCATGATCTCTGATTTCTAAGAACAAACGAAGTGAAATCCACTCAGAAATCATCAGATCTTGCCTAAGAAGTATCATTTATTTGAGTTTTCTTCAGTATAAAAGTAATCCCTCATAATGAATATATATCTACTCATATCAGGATATCATCATCTCTTATTTCCAAGAATAAACGCAGTGAAATCCACTCAGAAATGGGTTAGGGTTATGTAAATACATGGGAACCATTGAGAGATGACTCTAAAGACTGGAACAAAATATTAATGACAACGTATTTGTAAAGATTTTCCAACAGGTTCGTTTTTTAGTATTAATAACATGTGCATACTTAGTTATTTTTTAATATGCAAGTCTTTACTTTATCTGCACTATACTTCTGCTGCTGTAATAATGTATATTTCCCCGTTGCGGGACAAATAAAGGAATTCTGATTCTGATATCGTAGGAAAAAAGCCATTCAGAACAATAAGAATCAACATGTTTTTAAGTTTTCTATAAAAGTAGTAAACCAGTGATATTTCTCTGTACATCCATTGGTTCACTGCAGACAGGAAGTGCTAACAGCTAATTCGGCGTACGTTCAATGGTGCCAATAATAGGCTGAACAACGATGTCACAGATATTGGATGAGCTTCTGCGGGGTCTTTAACCAGTGGTTTTCCTGGAGTCTAATTCTGCTGACAAACAAAGAAGGGCACTTGAAGAGCGCTAAGACCGAAGCTTCGTTCAAAATCCTCAGATGTTTCCATTTCCACGAGTCGGTAAGTCTTTCTTCCTACTTGTGTGTGCTCGTGAGAAAGATATGTTGTATTGTATTTCTTATAGTGTTTAAACAAGACCTTCCTAGTTGTTTCCATGAATCAGAAACTTATTTTTCGGAGTATTCTGACACCACATGAATGCACTACAAATTAGCAAAGTGAAACAATTTATCAGGATATTTTCCATCAAATATCTCAATATCGACATGGCAATTATGTCGATAAATATCATCAGTAATGTGGATATTCTGACTAGGCGGGTAAAGGTAAATGATAGAACAGCTTAAACCGTCTAGTAAATCCAGAAAATTAGGTTTAATGCAGTCTCTAAAACCAGGATACAACAATACTTAGATCTTCCACGATATCTTCTCTAATATCACTATAATACCGATATATTCCCCAGCCCTATATCTGCCCTGTAATTCAGATCCACTCCAAAATGTTATGAGTTCTTCCACGACCAACGCTACACACTTCCGCCAAATTTCAGAAACATTCGGCCAGTAGTTTAACGGTAATCCTGCTGGGAAAAAGAAGCTGTCCGCAAACGTGAACTTCTAAAATGACCAACATACTTAACATCTACAATATATCTGCCATGTACTTTAAATTCACACAAACATTAGGCTAGTAGACAAGCAAACAAATCAACAGACCAATACAAAAATACAGGACCCCAAAATTGCTTAATCCGTAATTGCGTAAAAGTACCGACGATTCCGGTTAAACGTTGATATACATCATCTGAGATAAAAACACTGGGAAGCACTATAAGAAGATTCATTTCAACTAAAGCCGTGAACAGCATAATACATAATAAAGTTATTGTAAAGAACTACCAACATTGAACTGATTACTGTAAAATTACCACACATTTTTCACCCGCCTAAAATGACCCACACACATAAAATCAAACTCTTCTTATACGTCGATTTACTTCATTTTAGGTAAATACACTGGGAACCATTGAGAGATGACACTATAGCCTGGAACAGAATATTAATGACAATGTTTTTGTAAAGATGTCCCAATATTTAACAGGTTATTCATAAACCAATGCTACACCTTTCCACCAAGTTTAAAAAAAATTAAATATCCTACATTTATTTTACCATAATCCTGCTGCAAACCCGAAAAACATACCCTCAAAAAATTACTCATATACATACAATCTATGACCAGCATCTTTACGCACAAGGGGGGCAATGCCTTAGTTTGCACAGGACACCAACATTGCTACATCCAGCCCTGATGGTAAAAATGCCAACGATTCCTTCAATTTGAGTTAAAACGACTGGGAACAACTGGTGTATGGAGAACAGATAGAATCCCTGAACTGAAAAATAAAAAGTGCCTTAAAGAAACCTCTCTAAAACAAACTTCCTTAAACTATAACACCACTTTTACCAGACTCTCATTCAGTATCTTACCAAGAGTTGCTGGAGAAAAGTATATTCCTCACAAAAAGTTTACCGAGTGTTTCCACCAGCCTCCAGCCGGGTTAGATCTACCGGTCCGCGGCTCCGCACTTAGTCCGTAAACGGAGTTCCTTCCCCGGGTAAGAAACCACAGAGTCACCGCTGATTAAACACTCAGAACCGAGAGACTTCTGAATCTGCTGTGAGGAGCAAAGATCCGCAGAGACACTTGAGAGGAGGATTATCCCTTCTGTTTGTTTCCTGTTGTTTGTGGCGTGTCAGACCCGCACGCCCCGCATCACACACACTCCCAGACACACACACACACGCACACACACACACACACACGCACACACACACACACACTTATGACACACACACACACTAAATTGAAGCTTACCTCCTCCTTCAGCTCCGCATGTCTTCCACCGTGTCTCCGTCCAGCGGTGCTTCAGTTTACTGTCAGAAAGCACCTGAACACACACACACACACACACACACACACACACACACACACACACACACACACACACACACACACACACACACACACACAAACACACACACACACACACACACACACACACAACATACACACACACACCACAAACACGCACGACCACACAGGATATAAGAATAGTGAGACATTTTCTCTCTTAAATGATAAGAAACACATTTTTCTTTCCAAGTTTATGTCTAATATATTTATTTGTATCAATGTTTTCAACAGGTCTCCAAAGTGCTTTATATTGAGGTTCAGCACTGCCTCTCAGTGGAAAATACTGAAAGTGCACCTTAATTCAACTCAACATATCCCTGTTTATTAAATATCATTTTGCACATAACAATTATCTCATTAAATAACTTGACAATTAGTATTTTTGAATAATCTATGCATTTTCTGGTTTAAAATAGTAAATTAAAATAGTAAAATAAAACTTTTTTTATTCTCCAGGGTGACGTTTTGATCTGCAAATATTCACATTCATACTGAATTGTACTTATTTTATATAAAAATGACTTTAATAATTAACACTTTGTCTAAAATGTGCCAATCAATTACAGCCGATGCCTTCAGGAGTCTGTGTTGGCCCAACCAACAGTCCATACCATGCTGTATAATATTTAGAAAACCCCAACATATTCACTTTAATATATACATTAATAATAGTTGAAGCTGTGGCCATTTTATCTTTAGGACATTTTGGCAAAAAATTATGAAATTATGAATAATTGAATAACTATGAATTAGGTTTATTGTAGAAAAAAATAAGACATAAAATATGAACAAATCCTCCGATTTTTTGGGGTATTTTTTGCTTTAAAACTAACTTTAGAATAAATACATATTCATTTAAAATGTGAAAAAGTCTAAGTATTTCAGCTCCGATGCCTGTTTGCTGTGTTCAGGGACTTTTTACAGCCTTTCCTTTGAAAGCAGCTGCTGGAAGTGACGCTGCTGACGCCGAACTCAAACAGTTGTGAGTCGTAAAACTAAAACATCAAGCTGAGAGACACGGAAACGCTGAACGGAGATAAAGGAGCAGAATTGGTGATGAATCTCTCTGAGTTTAGCATTAAAGGCCTCTCACAGTCAGTAGAGCCATTCAAACATATGAATTATTGCAGTTTAAATGCTCCTTTAATGACTTCATATAGCAAGAACAATTGTACGGGATGTTCCACTTGTAGTATACTGTACTGTACACATACAGTTAAATAACCTTTGATATAACAAGACCTCCTTAATGCCAAAACTATTTCAAAAATGGATTAATTAACCAGTAATGATTATTCTCCGTCATCTAAAACCTAGCAGGTGAAATCACGTCTTTTTTATTACAGCCTAAAATCACAAATAACAAACGGTTTAAAATATTAATAATCTGTAACAGCAAACAATCTGAGGCCCTCGCTTTAGATTCAAATCCACAATCCCTTATCTCCTTTGTTCACACAATGAGGGCTTTATTGCTCAATTAAAGTGTAAAAAGCATTTAACAGCAATGTTGGTGAACTTGAAAATTAACTATTTTCATTTTGAACCTTAAAACGGAAAGACATTTCCTAAAACTTAAACACGAATCAAGCTAGGTCGAAATATTTAAATTGAATTTGTTTTTTTGAAGATGTATATATATATATGTATATATATTTATATGTCGGCCGATTAGTAACAAATAAATCGTAAAAAAATGACAAACAGTACAACGTCTGTCCACCAGAGAGCGCTGAAGACTGACAATTTAAACAGTAAAATGTACCTTCAAATAAACAAATGCCAGTTTATATTTAAGGTATTTATCCAAAAGCATTCTAAAAGGAAAGAAACACTTAACGGATATATCTTTCATTTTAATATACGTGTCAAAGACTAGCTGGTGAACATAGCATTAGCAGCTAAAGAGACGGATATTTCCCGCAGGAGTTGGTGGAGACCAAAACAAGAGAGAATATTGGATTAAAAAGATCAGAAAAATCAATCAAAATGAATCTAAATAATGGTTGCTGATGGGTTAAGGTCCAAATACTGTGTACAGTTTGTCCCCGCTGACACCAAGAGGTCAAAAAAGGCAAAATAAAATTCCTCAAAAACCTAAATCTCCAACTTCAACACTATTCTGTTTCTGTCTGGTAACCATGTTTTCTTCCCTTCAGCAATTTTTATCATATTTCCCGAAGACACCAACGCATCGTCCATTCAACGAACGTTAAACTCACCCGTGCTTTTCCTTCTGTCTTCACCTGGAAGTTTTCCCCAGCAGCTCCAGCTGTGGGTTTGGATCAGTCAATCCTTTGTATCAAACAAAAAGGATTTTAAAAAAGAAAGAAAGTTAAAAAGAGAAGAAAGAAAGAAAGAAGTGATATTAAGCCAGACCAGCTGGCTTAGAGAAGAGGGGGAACCCAGAAACTGGGCTGCGTTTGGATCTGATCTCAGTCAGCAATGAGCAGCAGGTTTACAATCTCCAGACCCTCGAACACCACCCCTCCCACACACACACACACACACACACACACACACACATCTCCGCTCAGAATCGTACACTCATACCCGATGACCTCCTGTGTCCAAGCAGCGAAGGCCGCTCACCTGTCGTTGTCGCTCGCGGTATATTTAGCTCTGAGGTGTCAATGATGCTGCCTGTGTGTGTGTGTGTGTGTGTGTGTGTGTGTGTGTGTGTGTGTGTGTGTGTGTGTGTGTGTGTGTGTGTGTGTGTGGAGAGAAAAATGTGTTGCTGACACTCAGGGCCTCCATGGATTACTGCACCAAAGACCGATGGCTCTACACATTACATTCAGAGAGAGAGATCAGACCAGCATGTCGTTCAGAAATCAGGTTGTTCAGCGCAGAGAGCATCTGAAGCAATGATGGTTCTGGAGAGCAGAGATGGCAAGAGTACACACATCCTTTAATCAAGTAGAAGTACAGATACTCGTGTTTAAAGATACTCTGGTAAAAGTAGAAGTACTGACTAAACTTCTTTACTCAAGTAAAACTAAAGAAGTTTGGGCTTTGAAATGTACTTCAGTAAAAAGTACCCATAACTAGCAGCTGTTTTAAAGAGTACCTGACCTCCCTTTATATTAATAGAACAATAATGTCATTGTTAGCTAATGAATGTTTCCATGCTGAACAACGGCAACATGACAACGTTTTCATTGGTCCCTCTTCTCTAGAGAAGACCAGGAAATGATGGATACACGGATCGTGTTCAAATCAATAGGCACGCAATGACTCTAAATAATAATGATCACGCCACCAAACACACATTCAGACTAAAGGAACCAGCCTGTTTGGAACATGGAAGAAGTAGAAAGTACAGGTATTTGGGTTCAACATGTAAGAAGTAGAAAGTACAGGTATTTGTGTTCAACATGTAAGAAGTAAAAGTAAAAAGTCGTCAGAAAAATAAGTAGTGGAGTAAAGTACTGATACCAGAAACATGTACTTAAGTACAGTAACAAAGTATTTATACTCCACTACTTCCCACCTCTGTTCTGGACCAATTTTACTGGGAGGGCCATGCTTGGATGAGTTCATCCTCCACCTCCAACTCTTACCTTCTGGTAGACGATGATTCAGGGTCCCTTAAAGCAGGCTACACCAGTACAAACACTCATTCCTGCCAAAATCCACTCAGCTTTTCAACAATCAAATGTAATTTAAATGTTGGGGTTTGTGCAACAGGGCGTCAGTGTCAGTATACAGCATAGGGAGGATGTGGCGCAGTGGACTAGTGCGTTGGTGTTCGTATCAGGGGAGCAAAGGTTCAAACCCCACTTCAGTCAGCATGTCGTTGTGTCCCTGGGCAAGACACTTCACCCCAAATTGCTCCTGTGGGGATTGCAGTTTGGGACACACATTATTTATGAAGCCAAAACGTATTAAAGAGCCAGGTTAAAGTACTTTATTGGCTGCAACACATATCAAAAACTGCATTATCATAGATTTATTATTTTGTAGGGGGGCCACAGGGGGGTCTTAACTCAGTGTTAGTTGGACACTCCCAGAAAGAGGATTACCCTCAGCTGCCCTCTCATGTCAGCAGAGGAGAGGCCTGCTTTACTTCCATGATCTATAAATCCATCGAAAAATCGGCGAAGAAATGCGTCTGACTCCCTGAAAAAAACCCAAAACAACACACACACCCCCTCGATGGTTTCTGGTAAAACAAGCAGGACGGACAAAAAGAGCTGACACGCATCCCTCAGGGTCATGTATAAAAAAAGTGGTCAGTTTTATATCCAAATGTGGTGGAAATGGAAGTTAGCATCGCCTGGATTCTTCTGCTAGACATTTGCCGGCTAGCGTTAGCTCACCAACTAGCACTGTGGGTAGCTCTACGCCGCAAAAACAGCCAAAATGTTTTAAATTCTAACAGCAGGCCCACATATTACAAACCATATTTACCCAACAGACAATATATGTTTGCTTTGAAACCAAAACAATTCAAGTTTGGGGGCCAGGGCTACTCACAATGCTAGTTGGAAAGCTACTGTAGATGGCGAGCTAACTGCTAACGCGGTAGCTAGCAGGTAATATGCTAACTTATGGTGAATTCGTCACATTACGAATATTAGGTCAGTTGTATCTTTGAAGACATCATTAGCCCAGATTACAACAGTTGCTATTGGGATTCAAAAACATTGTGTTTATTGCGTGTTTTAACCTTATTTTACATTAAGCACTAAATCACAGAGTCCATGTCATTTGAAGGCAAATGTAGCTAGAAATGCTAACTCAAGCCCTATATGT
The DNA here is from genome assembly GCA_031216635.1 of Dissostichus eleginoides. Taxonomy (NCBI): domain Eukaryota; kingdom Metazoa; phylum Chordata; class Actinopteri; order Perciformes; family Nototheniidae; genus Dissostichus; species Dissostichus eleginoides. The sequence continues at coordinate 3,435,033 of CM062282.1, read as the reverse complement.
AGGCTACCATAACGTACCCTTTGTTTCTACTTTTTCTTGTCTTTTCTCCAAAAAATTCCACTACTCTTACTTTTTATTGGACTTAGTTTAATTTTAAATGTTGGGACAGTGATTTAAATTTGTATATAGCCTACTATATATTTGTTTTTTATCACATTTGACTGAATTTCCCCACAGGGATTCCATCTTATCTTACCTTACCACAAGTGATGCCTTCAAATAACGTGAATTCATTAAATATTATACCCTATTGGCCACTGGTCCAGACAATAACAAACCTGGTCTCATGATGTCCAAATCAAATATATAATTGACATAATATTCATAATGTAATGTGTGATTTTGTGTAGATTTTGAGCAGGCTCCTCCATGCTTACAAACTGCAGGTCAGCGGGTTTCCGTGAGAAATGACCTGCTGATGGAAAGGAAACAGTCGGAAATGACAACTCCACCTGAAAATAAATGTTGTGCATGACTTCCCGCTTTCAACACACAGAGAACGGAGGCGAGGGCAGGTTGTTAGCGTTTAGGTTTTGAAGGAATGTGTGAAATGTTCTGCTGCGTTAAATGTACGTGTTTTCCTTTCCCCTAACCGTGGGTTTGCATCCTCCTGGAAAATAAATATGCTGTTCATTTACTCCCTCCGCCCTTCAGAGGTTTAGACTCCTGTTCGCACCATTTACACTCGAAGGAAGAGGGGAGGAAATAACGAGAGGTGGGGAAGACGGGAAAAGGCGGTACAAACAGTGGTTTATACAGAAAATCGTTCTTGTTCTGCTCCGTTTAAAATCTAAAACAAACCTTTAACCATCATCTGTACACACATAACTACCTTTGAGAATGTATATCATCCATTACAGTAGTTCCCCTTTTGGTTTGACATGTTCCTAATTACGAGTGAAATATTTTGACGTGTTTTTGTAGGCAAACACAGAAGTTAGCATCCGCCTTGCTCCCTCGACAGAAAGCCAATGGGATTTTTCCATCATTTTGGATTATTGCAAAAAATAATCTCAGTGTTAAAGAAACCTATAATGTCCACATATTAATGGGGTGTTTACTGATACATTTCAAAATTTTATGTCACAGCAATGATGACTTTTTTTTATCACAGAATACTTTCTCAGAATTATGCGTTTTTTCAGAATTCTTTCAGTTTCTTGACTTTTTTCTCCAGATTTTAATTTTTTCTCTCCGAATTTTTACTTTTATCTCCGAATTCTTAGAAGGAATAATTCTGACTTCTCAGAATTCAGATTTCTGACTTTAATCTCACAATTCTTTCCAGGGTTGAAGTCTCAGCAAAATGAAGCGATCACGTACAGTATAAATGTATGTGTGTGTGTGTGTGTGTGTGTGTGTGTGTGTGTTAGTCTGGGTCCAGCCATGCTTGCAGTGTGTGGGCAGAGAGTGTCGGAGGAGATGAGGTGTTGGAGAAACATAAACACAGAGACAGAAGCAATAAGCTCCTCCTTCTGAAGAGAAACAGATGTGCAGAGAAAAATCCGGAAAGTATTATTATTACAGGAAACAAGTATTTTCTTTCTGTGGCCCGTCATACTGTAACTACCCAACATCTCACAGGGAAATATTCTACGTTTCACTCACCAGATGTGTATAACAGTTTTAGTTTCTATACAATTTAGAAATATGATGTATTGTGATCAATTAAACCCCCCAACAGTTTATACAGTACAGCTGAAATGATGAATCGATATATAACCTTAACTTTTGATGACACACTTATTCTTTAACTTATCTGATTTTTTATGTATTTAAAAGGATAACGTTGACATGTTTCTACTTCTACTACTTTGAAGTTCAGTTACCTCATTATATATATAGACTTCTACTTTATCATACTGGTAATAAAGTTAAGACCCAGCTTGCATTTTAATAACATTTTATTTATTCTTGTTTTATTCAGTCCTGTGTTTATTGACTTCTGGTCGTATAAAGTGTTTTAATCGTTTTTCTATTTGTTTTAGGTTTATGAAGCACCTTTTGTGTATGAAAAGTAATATATAAATAAAGGTTTACTGATTGACTTTGATTCAAACTGTGTTTTTAAGATCTTTTAACTCAAATGAATGACTTCAATAATTCCTCAAGCATTGTTTTACTTACTCTAATTTCAAATATTTGCAGTATCTCTTGGATGTGTTTCAGACTGTGTGTGTGTGTGTGTGTGTGTGTGTGTGTGTGTGTTTCTCTCGGGGAGATAGAGTTTCGGTGAAAGCCTGAGCGAGTGTAAACTAATCCTAAAGCACGCCAGCTGCTCTGCGATCCTCGGCATCTCCAGGAAGAGTTTACCCTGCTGTTATTCTACATCAACATATATCATCGTTCACTGTCGAGACACTTTCAAAACCTCTCATAGTCTTACTGTACACAGACCCTAAAATACAGTGAATACAAACATATTTCAAGAAACTTTAAAGAGGCCTTATTCTGCATTTTTTAGTTCTCTTTCCTGAAGTGTGTTCTATATGTTTTGATGTATGTAAATGGTCTGCAAAGGCTAAAATCCAAAAGTTCCTGTTGAAAACTTGCGCTCTTGTTGGCTAGCGCTCCAACACAATGTACGTGATAGGCTAAGGCGGGACATCTCTAAGCGGTTGACCAATCAAAACAGAGCTGGCCAGCTAACCAATCAGAGCAGACTGGGCTCTGGTTTCAGACAGAGGGTGAAAAGAGGTGCTGCTGCACAGGTAGTATGAGAAAAATAAAGAACTTTTTGAACATTAAAGCATGGAGACATGTCCCAGTAGAGACACTACATACTGATATACACCTGAACATCAGCAGGAGAGGACTCTTTAAAGTAGAGACACTACATACTGATATACACCTGAACATCAGCAGGAGAGGACTCTTTAAAGTAGAGACACTACATACTGATATACACCTGAACATCAGCAGGAGAGGACTCTTTAAAGTAGAGACACTACATACTGATATACACCTGAACATCAGCAGGAGAGGACTCTTTAAAGTACAGATACTACATACTGATATACACCTGAACATCAGCAGGAGAGGACTCTTTAAAGTAGAGACACTCCATACTGATATACACCTGAACATCAGCAGGAGAGGACTCTTTAAAGTAGAGACACTCCATACTGATATACACCTGAACATCAGCAGGAGAGGACTCTTTAAAGTACAGACACTACATACTGATATACACCTGAACATCAGCAGGAGAGGACTCTTTAAAGTAGAGACACTACATACTGATATACACCTGAACATCAGCAGGAGAGGACTCTTTAAAGTAGAGACACTCCATACTGATATACACCTGAACATCAGCAGGAGAGGACTCTTTAAAGTAGAGACACTCCATACTGATATACACCTGAACATCAGCAGGAGAGGACTCTTTAAAGTAGAGACACTCCATACTGATATACACCTGAACATCAGCAGGATAGGACTCTTTAAAGTAGAGACACTCCATACTGATATACACCTGAACATCAGCAGGAGAGGACTCTTTAACGTAGAGACACTCCATACTGATATACACCTGAACATCAGCAGGAGAGGACTCTTTAACGTAGAGACACTACATACTGAAATACACCTGAACATCAGCAGGAGAGGACTCTTTAAAGTAGAGACACTACATACTGATATACACCTGAACATCAGCAGGATAATGTCATCTTTAATATAAATTATAATACTTTTAATTCATGAATAAATCGATGTAAAATCGTCATTGAATAAATAACACTAAGTAAAAATGCGAAACATTTAAAAAACGCCGCTCCTCTCCCGGTGGCCGTGCAGGTTGAGGTCACTCTGACAGCAGGGGTCAAGGGTCACGACCCCCACCTGGACACACACCATAAACTCTGACATCTTCCTCTCACAGTGTGTGTGTGTGTGTGTGTGTGTATCTCTTAATCCTCAGATACAGTTTCCTTATTATAACAGCCAATTAACGACATACCTGTGTGCATTGTTTCTAAATGAAGGAAACAGGAGACACTGTAATTTCAAAATGCCGTCCCATATCTTCTGCCTCCGGTAACCAGCCCCTCCCTCAATGTTACCCCGTCTGAGGGGGGGTCCGAGGGCAAGTGTGGTCACATGGTCTGCATGCCTCGCCTAATGACTGACAGCTGGACACAGACTCTGACAACACATGGGGGGAAGTACTCGAGTACAGTAATGAAAACCAATTCTTAATCTTTAATATTTTTTTATGCATGCTTCTTAGTTAACATGAAGCTGTCTTGGACTACTAAAGGTTTTCTGATTCTGAGTAATATTCACACCTCTCTGTCTCTTATTAAATACTCTGTGGAGACTTTTCGGGCTCTTATTGTGGCGGGTGGCAGAGACTTTTTGGGCTCTTAATATTGCGGGTGTCAGAGACTTTTCGGGCTCTTATTGTGGCGGGTGTCAGAGACTTTTCGGGCTCTTATTGTGGCGGGTGTCAGAGACTTTTTGGGCTCTTAATATAGCGGCTGTCAGATACTTTTCGGGCTCTTATTGTGGCGGGTGACAGAGACTTTTCAGGCTCTTATTGTGGCGGTTGTCCGAGACCTTTCGGGCTCTTATTATGGCGGGTGTCCGAGACCTTTCGGGCTCTTATTGTGGCGGTTGTCAGAGACTTTTCAGGCTCTTATTGTGGCGGGTGTCAGAGACTTTTCAGGCTCTTATTGTGGCGGGTGTCAGAGACCTTAAGGGCTCTTAATGTGGCGGGTGTCAGAGACTTTTTGGGCTCTTATTGTGGCGGGTGTCAGAGACTTTTCGGGCTCTTATTGTGGCGGGTGTCAGAGACTTTTTGGGCTCTTAATGTGGCGGGTGTCAGAGACTTTTTGGGCTCTTATTGTGGCGGGTGTCAGAGACTTTTCGGGCTCTTATTGTGGCGGGACGGTTGTAGTTACAAACTATTCAAAGTGTCCACAAAGTCCTTGTAGAGCGTTAAAACCACAGAGGTGGGAAGTATATAAATACATTTACTGTATTCATGTACTTTACTACTGCTGTACTCAGAGGAGATCTTCTGCTCACGTTCAGGTTCATATTAGTATTTAGTGGTACAATGTGTTGGAGTGCTAGCCAATAGGAGCGCGAGTGCTACATAGTGATGTCATTTTCAACCCCAGAAAGCATATTAGCGCCTCTTATTTTATCTGTGTGTGTGTGTATGTGTGTGTGTCCAGTGTGTGTGTGTGTGTGTGTGTGTGTGTGTGGGTGTGTACAGTGCAAACCACAGGGGGGCGACTCTGAGGTTGTAACTGGGAAGGAACTGGTTTGGTCTATTTCTGGAAAGAGTGTATGCAGTGTGTGTGTTGCTCCAACAGCTGAGCATGTGCCGGAGCAAGGGCACGGCACAGTATGTGTGTGTGTGTGTGTGTGTGTGTGTGTGTCTGATCTCAGACCAGTCAGAGTCTGATAATCAACAGAGGTACTTCTGACCTTCAGTCTGAGACACACAGCAAAATACTCCCTGCAGTTTGTGTCACTCATTATGTACTGTACTAAAGTACTTTAACTACATTTTACTTTACAATATACACACTACACTAGCAATACTTTCACTTCTAGTACTTTAACTTCTATTAAACTTAGAATAAATACTTCTACTTTCATTTTACTGCACAATCAACACAAGAGAAAAGTACTTTAAAGGTCCCATGGCCATTTCTACTGATCATAGTTCCATTGTTGAGGTCTACTAGAATAGATTTACATTGTTCAATGTTCCAAACTCACATTGGTTTCTCATACAGCATCTCTGTATAGCATGTGTATTCACTCTCTGTCCTAAACGGCTTGTTGGAGCTCTTGCACCCCCCTCCCTATGAGCTCACTGTGCTCTGATTGGTCAGCTCGCCCACTCTGTTCTGATGAGTCCACCACCGTTACAGCGGAACATCAGTGGTTATGTGTTACAATGGCGTTTGTTAGCAACCAGGAAATGACACCAGTAAGGACAAACAGATGAGAATGCTGCGTGGGGTCTGGGTGCCGTGTTGGCGGGACGTTGCGCGGCTCGCTGCTGCGAGGAGCGGACAGTGTGAGCTGGGTTCATTTCCTGGTTGCTGCGTGGGGTCTGCGAGACAGCGAGACATCGCGAAGGGACGCGGGAAGGGGGGGTGCTGAGGGGGCTGCAGCACCCCCATCTGCGAGGCTCCACTAGCACCCGCACCCCCAAACGCGGCGCACCTACAGTGAAGCGCGCCACAGTTTCGCCGCTGCGAGGCTCCACTAGCACCCCCCCCCCCCAGCGCGTCACAGTTTTGCCGCTGAGAGAGTGTGTGTTTGTGTGAGGAGCTCCACGGATTGGAAAAAGAGAGATCTCCAACGAGGCATTCTGGGGCAGCAGAGACAGGTCTTCTCTGTGTTAGAGTTTTACTCCCTACAGGGTGTACTTTGAGGGTTTGTGACTCTGCAGACCGTTTACATGCAGAAAAACGTTCATAACACAAGGGGACGGGTAATAACCAGAAAAGCATGACATGGGACCTTTAACTAAATTTGCCAAAATTACTTTTTAAATTATATAACTTTAATATACGGCTTTTAAAGAAGAGAAATGACTCAAATAAACTAAAAAGAGAAGCAAAACTATTAAAACTACATACAATACGACCCAAAACAACCATCATTTGAGATGTATACAGTGTGATTAGTATTGACGATAGTGTTTGTGTGCAGCTTGGGAATCGAACAGAGTATTGTCGTTGGGGTGTCAAATAAAAAAAGTCATGAATAAAGTGTTTAAAAAAAGACTTCTTGGCAAAACGATTTATTTTCATACAAAATAAATAGCTCATTTAAACATTCACGTTATGAAAACTTCAAAAACAAGCAGTCAAAAAACCTCCAGAAGGAAATGTGTGAAACTTAGAGACTCAACAATACGTTTCTCCTACACACATCATCAGGAGTAGATCAACTACACTAACACCGCACGCCTCTCAGTCTATTCTTTAAGGTTTGCTGAAGTTTTTATGAAGATATAATCAAAAAGTCAACAACACTTGGAGTAAATCTGAAATAAAGAGCAGCATGATGTCAACAGACTTCAGACACGCTTTAAAGTAATGAATGAAGTGTGAATCAAAAGGCCAGAGTCGTTTCAGTCCATATCTGTCTCATGTTCCTCTCATGTTCCTCCACACACTCATGTTCCTCCACACTCACATGTTCCTCCACACACACATGTTCCTCCCATGTTCCTCCACACCCTCATGTTCCTCCACACACACGTGTTCCTCTCATGTTCCTCCACACCCTCATGTTCCTCCACACACACGTGTTCCTCCCATGTTCCTCCACACTCACATGTTCCTCCACACACACATGTTCCTCCCATGTTCCTCCACACCCTCATGTTCCTCCACACACACATGTTCCTCTCATGTTCCTCCACACCCTCATGTTCCTCCACACACACGTTTCCTCATGTTCCTCCACACACTCATGTTCCTCCACACACACATGTTCCTCTCATGTTCCTCCACACCCTCATTCCTCCACACACACGTGTTCCTCTCATGTTCCTCCACACCTCATGTTCCTCCACACACACGTGTTCCTCCCATGTTCCTCCACACACTCATGTTCCTCCACACACACATGTTCCTCTCATGTTCCTCCACACTCACATGTTCCTCTCATGTTCCTCCACACCCTCATGTTCCTCCACACTCATGTTCCTCCACACACTCATGTTCCTCCCATGTTCCTCTCATGTTCCTCTCATGTTCCTCCACACACTCATGTTCCTCCACACACTCATGTTCCTCCACACCCTCATGTTCCTCCACACACTCATGTTCCTCCACACCCTCATGTTCCTCCACACACTCATGTTCCTCCACACCCTCATGTTCCTCCACACACTCATGTTCCTCCCATGTTCCTCCACACACTCATGTTCCTCCCATGTTCCTCCACACACTCATGTTCCTCCACACACTCATGTTCCTCCCATGTTCCTCCACACACTCATGTTCCTCCCATGTTCCTCCACACACTCATGTACCTCCACACACTCATGTTCCTCCCATGTTCCTCCACACACTCATGTTCCTCCACACACTCATGTACCTCCACACACTCATGTTCCTCCACACACTCATGTTCCTCCACACACTCATGTTCCTCCCATGTTCCTCCACACACTCATGTTCCTCCACACACTCATGTTCCTCCCATTTTCCTCCACACACTCATGTTCCTCCCATGTTCCTCCACACACTCATGTTCCTCCACACACTTATGTTCCTCCACACACTCATGTTCCTCCACACACTCATGTACCTCCACAAACTTATGTACCTCCACACACTCATGTTCCTCCACACACTCATGTACCTCCACACACTCATGTTCCTCCCATGTTCCTCCACACACTCATGTTCCTCCACACATTCATGTTCCTCCACACAGCCATGTTCCTCCACACACCCATGTTCCTCCACACACTCATGTTCCTCCACACACTCATGTTCCTCCACACACTCATGTTCCTCCACACACTCGTGTTCCTCCACACACTCATGTTCCTCCACACACCCATGTTCCTCCACACACTCATGTTCCTCCACACACTCATGTTCCTCTCATGTTCCTCCACACACTCATGTTCCTCCACACACTCATGTTCCTCCACACACTTATGTTCCTCTCATGTTCCTCCACACACCCATGTTCCTCCACACACTCATGTTCCTCCACACACTCATGTTCCTCCACACCCTCGTGTTCCTCCACACACCCATGTTCCTCCACACACTCATGTTCCTCCACACACTTATGTACCTCTCATGTTCCTCCACACACCCATTTTCCTCCACACCCTCATGTTCCTCCACACCCTCATGTTCCTCCACACACTCATGTTCCTCCACACCCTCATGTTCCTCCACACACACTTTTCAGTCACTCTGTAGACGACCAATCAGCTGCAGACGTCCTCAGCTTCTTTGAATCTCCTCAGGAGTCTCCGGTCATGATGGAGAGGAACTCCTCCTGATTTACTGAGGAATAAAAAGTTCATTTTTACATTTTCCTCACCTATCAGTTCATTGAATAGTTGTGTAATTATCCAAAGCATTTCATGGTTCTAGAAAAAATAAAGGACACATTCAATAACGTTTGTCTCCCTCTAGAGGCCAGCAGGGGGCATTACACATCTGCAACACTTGATTTAAACCACTGCATTTGATATCAATTAAAAGATACATTTAAATACATTTAAACAAGGTTGCTATAAAACACAGTGGAGTTCGGTTTGAAACTATATTGGGCTTTTGTCAGAAATCTTTCGGTTTTGGCTTTTTTCTTCACATCGAGAGTACATTTTAATGTCTAAGTTAAAGGTCCCGTATTATACTGTTTTTCATCAGGTCTCAGATATATCCAGAGCCTGTCTCTGATTGGCTGAAACACCAAACAGATCATTGCAGCATTACCCATAATCCCCTCTGTTTCAGCCCTGTTTCCAAAGTGCTGATTCTCTGTCTGTTACTTTAGATGAAAATAAGGAGCCCCTCCCCACGCCCCTCGGAGAGAGATTTGGTTAAAAAGAACTCAATGGAGCTCTAGGAGGAGATTCAGGTGATAAGGTGGGGGGGGGTTACCTTGGTTGGTGATTGGCTAATGGTTACACAAGACAACACATCGTTATGACATCACAAAGTGGCCAAAATCTGATCAGCTCATTTTCAGACAGGTTTTTATAGAAATGGATCAGGAGAAAAAGAGAGAGAATCTTTGTTCCTGAAACTTTCAGAGTCTCTTTACACAGAGGGGACACATGTTGATGTAGAAGAGACATGAAGAAGAGGGGACACATGTTGATGTAGAAGAGACATGAAGAAGAGGGGACACATGTTGATGTAGAAGAGACATGAAGAAGAGGGGACACATGTTGATGTAGAAGAGACATGAAGGAGAGGGGACACATGTTGATGTAGAAGAGACATGAAGAAGAGGGGACACATGTTGATGTAGAAGAGACATGAAGAAGAGGGGACACATGTTGATGTAGAGGAGACATGAAGAAGAGGGGACACATGTTGATGTAGAAGAGACATGAAGAAGAGGGGACACATGTTGATGTAGAAGAGACATGAAGGAGAGGGGACACATGTTGATGTAGAAGAGACATGAAGAAGAGGGGACACATGTTGATGTAGAAGAGACATGGAGAAGAGGGGACACATGTTGATGTAGAAGAGACATGAAGAAGAGGGGACACATGTTGATGTAGAAGAGACATGAAGGAGAGGGGACACATGTTGATGTAGAAGAGACATGAAGAAGAGGGGACACATGTTGATGTAGAAGAGACATGGAGAAGTGGATTTTGCACAATAGGAGACCTTTAAGAGCTCGGTAATGTTTACGTACTTTCTCCGTCTCCGTCCCCGTCGAACTCGTCGATCATGCCTCGCAGCTCATCGTCGCTGATGTTCTCCCCGAGTTCTCGAGCGACTCGCCTCAGGTTCCTCAGGCTGATCTTCCCCGACTCGTCATCATCGAACAGCTTGAAGGCCTTCAGGACCTCCTCTTTCGGGTCTCGCTCCAGGATCCGGTCGGTCACTGCGGAAAACAATAAACACAAGTCAACATAAGAAGTTAAAGACGTCATATTCTGCTTTCTGTGGTGTTCCCTCTCCTGCGCACGCACGCACGCACGCACGCACGCACGCACGCACGCACGCACGCACACTCACCGACTTCATTGAAGTCCTCCAAAGTTATCTTTCCGTTCCCCTCTCTGTCATAATCTTTAAGGATCTTCAAAACGTCGACTTTCTTCACCTCAAAACCGAGCGCACGCATCGCCACCTGTTGGGGTTTTAAAATGAGGTTATACGGTATATTCAAACTTTACAGATATTCTCATCTAACATCCTGGTTTGTATCTTCTTTAGGATATGACGTTTTACATGAAACAGGTTATGATTACCACAAAAGAATCTTCATGATACCCACAACATATACTCAGGGTCTTGAGCTGTAGACTGCTTTAAAGCATGAGGGCAAATGTCTCGTGTCATCTACTTAATAATGAAGAATGATATTTAGGTGTTGAGACATTTTATCAACAACATATTTACTATATATGTATCCGTGTCTTATCGTTCCGTGTTTACCTTGAGCTCGTGATAGTCGATTTCTTTGTCTTTGTCGGTGTCGAACAGCTCGAACGCTTCTTTGATTTCATGCTTCTGATCCTCGCTCAGCTCTCTCCTCTTCTTGCGTTTTGTTTTGTCCGCAGCCACATCAGTCCTGGGAGGAGACATGTCGGAGTTACACAGGAATAATTAGCCTTATAAGGTGTGAAAAACCTGTGTAGTGGTGAATGTACTGCAAGTAAAGTCCTACTGTCAAAACCTAACTTCATACGTAGGCATCATCAGTTAAATGTAGATAAAGTGCCTACAGTAAAAGCACTGACTGTGCAGAGAAATGTCTATACATTACAATCATGTTTCATGTTACTATCGATCCTTTAGGCTTTTTTATTTATCGTGAGAAGGAAGAGCTTTGTTCTCGAGTTGTACAGGAAAGGGACTTTAAAGGTCCCATGGCCATTTCTACTGATCATAATTCCATTGTTGAGGTCTACTAGAATAGATTTACATTGTTCAATGTTCCAAACTCACATTGGTTTCTCATACAGCATCTCTGTATAGTATGTGTATTCACTCTCTGTCCTACACGGCTTGTTGGAGCTCCTGCCCCCCCCCCCTCCCTGTGAGCCCAGTGGCCGTCTGCGAGACAGCGAGACACAACGAAACCCAGCCCGAAACACACACACACCCGCAGCCTGGCTGGGAGTTTGTGTGTGTGCCCAGGCTGAGTTCCGCGGTGTCTCGCAGTCTCGCCGACCCCACACCAGTGAGCCAGCTCACAGTGTCCCGCTCCTCGCAGCAGCGAGCCTCGCAACGTCCCGCCGAGTGTGTGTGTGTGTGTGAGGAAGTCCGCGGATTGGTCCAAACGTAACGGCTCCGGACGTAACGTAACAGCTCCGCGGATTGGTTATTTTGGACCAATCTGCGGAGCCGTTACGTTACGTCACTATACCCAAGAAGTAAACAATGGAAAAAGAGAAATCCCCAACGAGGCGTTCTGGGGCAGCATAGACAGGTCTTTTCTGTGTTAGAGTTTTACTCCCTACAGGGTGTACTTTGAGGGTGTGTGACTCTGCAGACGTTTACATGCAGAAAAAGCTACATAACACAAGGGGACGGGTAATAACCGGAAAAGCATGACATGGGACCTTTAATATGAAAGGTAGCTAAAACTGTCAGAAAAATGTAGTGCAAAAATAAAAAACAATCTTATCCTCCTTGTAGCATAACATGTAAATACTCAAGTGAAGTACAAGTACATACAATGTGTACTTAACAACAGTACATAGTTTTTCTTTCACCAGTGTGAATTGCCAACATTTGATGAAGCGAAAACACCGGTTTACCTTCCAAACCAACACTCCCAAAACACTGACTGCACCACATTTAAATCACCTTTTCAGAACTGCTTTTAATCTGTAGTTAATGTTGTGTTTTATATATATTAAATGTGTGTTGTTTTAACTATGTCTTTATTCATTTTTACCGTGCAACAGTGTCTTTGGGTGTCTTAAAAAGCGCTCTATAAATAAAATATATATTATTATTATCAATATTGGTAATGAATGTTAATATTAAACTATAAAAGTGGTGTAAATGAACGTTAAACTAAACCGTAAGGAGGAAATAAGTCAGCTAAATAAGCTAGCTTGTTGGAAACATTAAAGTTATTAAACGTTAAACTGTAAACTAGCTTTTCAAACACTGATATTAAAGCCAAACATGCTAACACTAGCTAGCATGGAATAGCTAATGTTGGCTTTACGTACATTAAAATGACAAGTAGTGAATAAATAAACTAGAAGTACTTGAGATAGAGAGGTTTACCTTAAAGACAGACTCATTTCGGGTGGATTAGAACACGTTAAAACGGTCAAAACAACACGTTTTTGTCGCTAAACTCACAGGTTTCTCTGCCACACAAAACCACAACAAACCGTGTATCCGCCGCGCGCTCACACGGAGGCTTGCCATTGGTCGCTAGGGGAGAAGGTGCTCTCTGATTGGTTTACGTCAGAGCCATTCAATCTTCTTCTTCTTTGGTGTTTACCGGTGGCTAGAATGCTGAGAGTTGCTCTACTGCCATCGTGTGGAATCAACGAGTGATGAAATACTCTGTTGACAATAATAATAATAAAATATAAACAATAAAATGCATCATAGATAATTGTGGATATGGGAAAATTAATCAACTAGTTTTAGAACACAGTTATTTTCATTTTAATATAAAAATAATAATGAATATATTAGATTATATATACTTTATTGATCCAAAATAGAGAGACATTGCACATAAACAAATATATACATAACAGTAGAACAGATATATATCTTTAAAATATACATTATAAAACCAACTGTAAAGGCCTGGCAAATGCAAATAAAAAAATATGTTAAGCGCTTTGAGCACAAGGAAAAGCACTTTATAAATCACATGATTAATATATTATTATTATATTATATTATATTATTATTATATTATTATAAACTAACCCTAGGAGAGGATGAGGTAAGAGACAAAAGGGAGTCTCAGTGACGGAGCGATATCTTTCCTGGGATGAGATCGTCTTTCCTCCAAACCTCTATCACGAACACACACATGTGAGACAAGACACACACACACACACACACACAACACACACAACACACACACACACACACCACACACACCGTGAGACAGGACACACACATAGTAGACAGGACACACACTGAGAGACAAGTCACACACACACACACACACACACCGTGAGACAGGACACACATAGTAGACAGGACACACACTGAGAGACAGGACACACTGAGATTAGCAGAGACCCAACGGCCCCTTCACACACACACACACACACACACACACACACACACACACACACACACACACACACACCGTGAGACAGGACACACACATAGTAGACAGGACACACACTGAGAGACAAGTCACACACACACACACACACACACACACACACACACACCGTGAGACAGGACACACATAGTAGACAGGACACACACTGAGAGACAGGACACACTGAGATTAGCAGAGACCCAACGGCCCCTTCACACACACACACACACACACACACACACACACACACACACACAGAGGGTGAGAACGCTGTGTGGGAAATACATGATAGAGATGAAGAGGAGGTCAGAGGTCAACAAGGGAGGAAGACTTTGAAGAGGAATTGCTGAGAAAGAACTTATGAATTTGAATCATCTAACAGAGGAAATGATGAGTCATCTAACAGATGATTTATCTACAGATTACTGGAAGAAAACAGGAGGAAACATCTCACTTCAGTAAGTATTTTAATAAATAGACATTTGATATTAATATCTCTGACTAAATGACGCAATCCAATACTCCAATAATACCTGATGGCCTAGATATGTACCTGAAGAACTGTCATTGCATACCCTGCAGCTCTCCATCATCAACTTGTAATCCTGAAATAATAAAAAGTGCAGGACTCCCGATACGACTTTGACCTCTGACAGGGCTCTCCAGAGAGGAAGCAACAGCAACATGAGAGAAACAACAAACTAATCTGTGCTCAGACACACCCAGGATAACACGGCTCCCCAGAGAGTGCTACAGCTTTCTGTTGAGAAACAGCAGGGAGGGACTGGTTCAGCAAAAATATTATTATTTTCCGAGCCTTCAAGATGAGGAAAAAGGGAAAAGTTGACCCAAATATTGGTGCTTACATCTGTCTCTGATATTAAGAGTACATCCTGCAGAGTGAGGGTCATGTGATTGACAGAGACACAGTGACAGTTTTCAATAATCGTTTTGCTGCATTGCAGTGGGATTTTAGGGACAGACTTTGCAGCCCACATTCAGTGCTGCGTGAATGAAAATGTGTTTTTTTTTGGTTGCAATCCTGAAATTCCAAAAGCAAATGGCAAGTTTGGAGCTGAGTGGAGGTGAACTCATGCGCTCCGACTGTAGTTTGTTCAACTAATTTAATTTATTTAGCTATGTTGGATATCAATCTAGCAAGCGACCTATCTGAACGCAGGACTTTTACTGTAACAGAGTATTCCTACACTCTGGTACTTCTACTTTTACTCAAGTACAAGATCTGAGTACTACTTTTACTCAAGTACAAGATCTGAGTACTTCTACTTTTACTCAAGTACAAGATCTGAGTACTTCTACTTTTACTCAAGTACAAGATCTGAGTACTTCTACTTTTACTCAAGTACATGATCTGAGTACTTCTACTTTTACTCAAGTACATGATCTGAGTACTTCTACTTTTACTCAAGTACATGATCTGAGTACTACTTTTACTCAAGTACATGATCTGAGTACTTCTACTTTTACTCAAGTACATGATCTGAGTACTTCTACTTTTACTCAAGTACATGATCTGAGTACTTCTTCTCCCCTGGTTAACGTGTTTTTTTGTCATCCAGCAGGTTTTCACAGTGTTTTGTTTAAACTAATCACATATTGGCATATCTAAATCTTTGTCATTCGAAAGATTAAAAACTGTTTCTTCGGCTAGTAAAGCTTGATAAAACTGCCGTTGCTAATAATGTAAGAGCACTATACTTTAACTGGAAGTAAACCACCACAATATCAATCACTATGCAAGTATTTTCCGTCATATCTTAAAGGTGACATTTGCATCTGAAAAGCTAGTTCCTATTTTGGCCCAAACATGTGAAGGCTTTGAGAGAGCTAATTTGGGGTATGTGGCTTATGATTTGTACACATATAATAAAGTAATAGCAATGAGCTCTAACCATCAGTCACTAGGGACGCTCTCCGTCATGTTTAAGGTGAACCAGGTTGACGCTGTCCTGAGTTTGACCTTCGTCTCTCAGACAGAGGTCGAGCTTCAGACTCCTCTCCGGCCTTGAACTCACGTCTAGTTTCTGAGGTGAACATGATGCAGGGGGGGAGGGTAATGACTGGAGAATATTTACCTTATCCAGCACAGAGGCGGCTTTCTAAAGGAACCACATTTGAGTCAGGGGGGTAGACAGATTTGGGGGGGGAGGGTGAGTGCAGAAAGCAGCTTCTGTTTGGCTCTGACTGACTTCGATTCAGACGCTCAGAGGAAGCCGACGTTCTGCCACACAGCGAGCATTGTTCAGCTTCAAAGCTGGATTAAACTCTGGGCTTTAGGACTCGAACCTGCAGAACGTGCAGTTTACTCTCAGCTGGACGCGGTTTTATAGTGAAGCTCAGACAGGAAGGTGTTTCAGATCCTTTTCTTAATGAGAGGAGGATTTTAGATGAAAAGGTACAGCAGAAACCCATGCAATCTGCTGGTATTATTATAAGAATTGACTTGTCTACACTTCATTAGGACCCTAATGAATTTAAAACACAAAATAAAATACAAAATACACAAGAAATAATCCAGGAAAACTTCAGCTTCAACTTTCCAGCTGTTTAAATATGAAATGATGGGGTTTTCTTTTGCTTGTTTTGATGAGCGTGAACACACAAATGTCTCCGTAATTTACCAACCTGTTCTCGTCTATATCCACATTTATATTAGTATTTCCCCTCATATCTTAAAGGTGGCATTTGCATCTGAAGAGGGAGTTCCTTGTGCTTCTCTGTGAAGTTGTGTTGAATAGGAACCAGCGAATGGAGACTTTTGCTCGTGTGCATTAAAGGTTTTTTGTCATAAAAACGGCTTGAATCCATTTTTTAAGACGTGTAAAATCCAGACTTGTGTTAAATAACTACAAAACAAATCAACAATTACACAAAGATATGATACGAAGGCTTTAAGAGACCTAATATGTGATATGTTGCTTATGATTTGTGCACTAAAGAAAGAGGGTGAAATACGAGGTGTAAACAATAAACTCTATGAATTGTGAATGGCTTTCAGTACAGGTCATGTTTTTGGGGAGGGGTGCAGCATGTTAAAGACTCAGTGTTTGGCGTGTGTGTGTTCGAGCCATTAAATCTAATTCCCCTGAACCCCACCCTGAAGGAGCACAAAGACCCCCTGTCCACTTTCTGAACTCCAGTTGAGGGGTGGGGGGACGTTAAATTACAGCTCTTAGTTTGAAGGACATTTTACTACCTCTATTACACGGAGTACTACGAAGTGTGTTTAGTGAGCAAAAATACACATTCATTTACTGCTGAACGACACAAATGTATGAGATGAGAAGGAATATAAAGGGACTACTGCACGGTCACATGACTTCACATCACCACCGCTAAGCTAAAGGCGGCTAATGTTGGGCTATAAAGGAACTACAGCACGGTCACATGACTTCACGTCACCACCGCTAAGCTAAAGGCGGCTAATGTTGGGCTATAAAGGAACTACAACACGGTCACATGACTTCACGTCACCACCGCTAAGCTAAAGGCGGCTAATGTTGGGCTATAAAGGAACTACAGCACGGTCACATGACTTCACGTCACCACCGCTAAGCTAAAGGTGGCTAATGTTGGGCTATAAAGGAACTACAGCACGGTCACATGACTTCACGTCACCACCGCTAAGCTAAAGGTGGCTAATGTTGGGCTATAAAGGAACTACAGCACGGTCACATGACTTCACGTCACCACCGCTAAGCTAAAGGTGGCTAATGTTGGGCTATAAAGGAACTACAGCACGGTCACATGACTTCACGTCACCACCGCTAAGCTAAAGGTGGCTAATGTTGGGCTATAAAGGAACTACAGCACGGTCACATGACTTCACGTCACCACCGCTAAGCTAAATGTGGCTAATGTTGGGCTATAAAGGAACTACAGCACGGTCACATGACTTCACGTCACCACCGCTAAGCTAAAGGAGGCTAATGTTGGGCTATAAAGGAACTACAGCACGGTCACATGACTTCACGTCACCACCGCTAAGCTAAAAGAGGCTAATGTTGGGCGTGATGACGTTTAGTCGTCTCTTTTAGACACTTGTTAGCTACTACCTCTTTGTTTAAATCCACCAGCGGGGTATTACTGAGTTTCATGTCGTAGAACAAAACGTTAAAATCTCTCAGCTCGTGATAACCACAGACCTTATTAGACCGCAGTCTTCCTCCATCACAACAACACTTTATTCTGAATCTCATTATGTTGACGACATGATTGACTCTCTCAGTCTGACCTTTTCCATCTTTATGACTTTAACTTCGCAGAAAGCTCGCTGACCGATACAATGAAGAGTTAATGGAGCAGAGTGAGGGATTCATGCAGGACCATCGCTCCTCTCCACAGTCCTGAACATCTTCACTAACAAGCAGCTTAAACATTCTTTAGTTTCAACATGTTTTATCTGTATCTTCAGAGGGAATTGTATGTGAAAATGTCCAAAGGAATACGCGAAAAAAGTAGGAAAAATAAACATATGACGATCTGATCAGAGTTGTAAAGTAACTAAGTAGATTTACTCAAGTACTTAAGCACAATTTTGAGATATTGTACTTTCCTTGAGTATTTCCACGTTATGCTACTGTGTACTTCTACTCCACGACAATTCAGAGGTAAATGGTGTACTTTTACTCAAGTACAACATCAGAGTACTTCTACTTTTACTCAAGTACAACATCTGAGTACTTCTACTTTTACTCAAGTACAAGATCTGAGTACTTCTACTTTTACTCAAGTACAAGATCTGAGTACTTCTACTTTTACTCAAGTACAAGATCTGAGTACTTCTACTTTTACTCAAGTACAAGATCTGAGTACTTCTACTTTTACTCAAGAACAAGATCTGAGTACTTCTACTTTTACTCAAGAACAAGATCTGAGTACTTCTACTTTTACTCAAGTACAAGACCTGAGTACTTCTACTTTTACTCAAGTACAAGATCTGAGTACTAAAGAAGACGATGAAGAAAGAATAAAGGGGATGAGGTTTTGGGAACGAGGTGACGGTAAAGCAGAGAGAGATAAGCAGAGCTGGATGGATGGGGGGGGGGGGGGGGGGGGGGGTGGTTAATTCTCGGGTGGATGTTGTGTACAGTTTGTGGTTCAGGAACTGTTCCCAATTACTCTGAAGTCTCACAGATAAACTGAGGAGGGTCTTTCCATCGAGCCTCTAAATACAGAATATACTAGAACACACTCCTCTCAGACAGTGAGTACAGATACTAACTGATAAAATCTAAATGTTAATAAATACTAATGTGTAGAAGTTCCAGAGGTCATTAAATACTGCAGGCTATCGCAGTTGCATTGTGGGTAATGTAGGCGCTGTTTTTTGACAAGGAAGACATTCTGCTACATCGAATATGATGCTTTAACTTTTCCATGGTCAATGTTTTACAGTAAAAGTGCAAGTAAATAATTGATTTACTTTGCATAGCGTCGCCAGCTTCATCAACCAACCAGAGAAACCGTTTTTAAGCTTTTGAATGAACTGTTATGAAGTATAATATTTTTTCAGGCAAGAAAATAACCATTTAGATTAACATTATGTGATTACTCTACCCAACAAAACGTATATTTATTCCGATGATCAAATATCAGACAGTACTATACACATGTTAGTCTATTAGATTATAAAATCTCTGGTGTCCAATCCAATCTCCACCTGTCTCCAATCACCAGGTGCCCAACACCACCTTCGAAAAGGTAAAACAGCATAAAGAATGACTTGAATTAAAGGTGGGGTAGGTAGTTCACTTCAGAAACACTTGTTGTTATATTCCATGGAATGCTCTTAACATCCCGATAGCAATGAATATATTAAATGCTTTGACAATAAATCCATAAAAACATCTCATCTGTGGAAGCCGTGGCGCTGTAAAAAGCACGATCAATCATCTGAGCCGGCCCGGTTAAAGTAACTGGATGGCCTACCTGCCTGTCAGCCTTCCATCTGTGCACAAACTCATCTCGTGCCCTCATTGGTCATGCGCGCGTTCGTGTGTGTTGGAGGAGGGGCTCTGTGAGGAAGTGGCAGACTTTTTCCGGTTGTGTATTTCCAAATTCTAGCGCACTCGAGCTGGTTTCTCCAAAATGACCTACCCCACCTTTAACTAAAGATAATTACACTAAATAATCGTCAAAGTCAACTTTATTGTCAATCTTTCAGTTTGTGTGTACAGAGAGAGGGATCGAAATACCGTTTCCCACAATCCAGAGGAATACAAAATACAAATACATATACAAATATGTATATCTTATATATACACAATCAACAGACACATTTATACATATGCACAAATTAAGACATCAATAAAAGCACAACAATCAATATATATAAAATAACAATAATATATATATACATTTTGTAGGGTTTTCTCATTTCGCATGTTATCAAGTGTCTCTATAGACTTTTGGACCCCTTTGTAAGTAAGTTATTCTAATAAATACAGCAAAACAAGTCCCAATATTTCCCATTTCCACTCCTTTTCTCTGTTTGTATCTCCATTACCCAATAAAGGCAAAGTGCCAAAAACAAAGTGTGTGTGCCATCACTTCACCAATATAGATGTGCTATTATATTATATATATATAATATAATAGCACATCTATAAAGAAATACATCCAGAAAATAAATGTTAAAACTAATAAATAACATAAATCAATGCAGAGCACCAACATGCACTTTTAACTTCACATGACTGTGACTCAGAAGCTTTCCGATTGAGCAACAGGGTTCCTCCTCTGTTTGTCTAAAGAACAACAAGAGTGCAGATCCTCATCAGGGTCTCCTCTATGGGGATGGACTCTGACAAAACCCCCGACCCTCCATTGAGAGGAGGAGCACTTTAGGAGCAGCACTTTTGGGAATAAACCCGGAGAAATATCCGCAAGTTTTGCAGAAAATTTCACCTCCGTGCGTAAAAGTTCGCAACCCCTGCATGCAAACACACACACACGCACACACACACACTGTTCGCTGCACTTCAGAGGAGCCAGGAGAGGCTGAACACACTCACACACACATTTACATACACACACACTCACTTACACACACACCGCCTGTTTCGTCGTACCTTCACGTGGTCATCACTTTACGCTTCATCCGCATCCTGACCTCCGGAGAGCCACACCGCGCTGAGCAGGTACAGAAACCCTTATTTTAGTTTCATATTTTACGTGAATTATGCTTTTTAAAACACTTTTTTAAGACTTGTTTGGCACGCTGCTTGCTTGGTGAAGTGATGGCACACACACTTTGCTTTTGGCACTTTGCCGTTATTGGGTAATGGAGATACAAACAGAGATTTAACAGAGAAAAGGAGTGGAAATGGTAAATATTGGGACTTTTTTTGCTATATTTTTTTTTGAATAACTTACTTACAATGGGATCCAAGAGTCTAAGAACATAATTGGAGACACTTGATACGTGCCCTGAACAAAACAGAAGAGAAAACTCTAGAAAATACTCAGTTTAGATATTAAAATGAGGGTAATAGATTTGCTTTTGACCAATATAAGTGATGAAATATTCAATTGAACTAACTTTGTAATCGTTTTTAGTCATGGTAAAGCTGCGTTTTGGGCTCCAAACATCTGCCTTTATCCATTATCTTTACTAAAGCCAAAGAAACAATCCTTATCTTAATATATTTGAGGTAACATCAGGTCTAAAAGAGGTGAGTTTTCACATTAAAACATTAAATATCAAGAGTTTCTTCTACTTTTTAGGTCAGGAATTGCAAAAAGCAGCTTCATTATAATTAAAAACCAACGCAGAGTTGAACAGAAACTTATATTTTATTTGCATAATTACCTTTTTAAGTCCAACAAAGTGTAGTTTTGCTCTAAGTCACTGCCTTGTTGCTCTTTTTGAATTTGTACTAACATGCGGTTGTAATGTGATTCCTTTATATGAAACATGACATTTCATTGACTTCATTATGTTGGTAAGAGACGTTATGCATCTCTTTTCTAAATGTTGTGAGAGTGAAAGAGGGGAGGAGGTTTCTTCTTCTGTGGTGCTTGTTCAGGTTCACTGTTCTGCTGGAAAAGTTGTAAAAAGAGACGTTTTGTTTTTGGTGAAAGAGGACGGATTTGAATATTTCCAACAGGAAAAGGTGGATTTAACGACGGGGGACTGAATGAATGTTTTCACTGTGAAGGAGATTGATTGCCTTGTTCATTGTGAAGCTCAACTTTGAGGTGTTGTACCTCCATTGGACTCCTTTGTTTACTTTTGGAACATAGTGACATCACTGTGAAACACTCGCGCTCCTATTGGCTAGCGCTCTAGCACATTGTACGAGATACACACCTGAACATCAGCAGGAGAGGACTCTTTAAAGTAGAGACAATAC
Source organism: Dissostichus eleginoides (assembly GCA_031216635.1). Lineage (NCBI taxonomy): Eukaryota > Metazoa > Chordata > Actinopteri > Perciformes > Nototheniidae > Dissostichus > Dissostichus eleginoides. The sequence goes on along the minus strand of CM062282.1, from coordinate 3,412,693 downwards.
ATACTGATACACACTGAACATCAACAGGAGAGGACTCTTTAAAGTAGAGACAATACATACTGATATACACTGAACATCAGCAGGAGAGGACTCTTTAAAGTAGAGACACTACATACTGATACACCTGAACATCAGCAGGAGAGGACTCTTTAAAGTAGAGACACTACATACTGATATACACCTGAACATCAGCAGGAGAGGACTCTTTAAGTAGAGACACTACATACTGATATACACCTGAACATCAGCAGGAGAGGACTCTTTAAAGTAGAGACTACATACTGATATACACCTGAACATCAGCAGGAGAGGACTCTTTAAAGTAGAGACACTACATACTGATATACACCTGAACATCAGCAGGAGAGGACTCTTTAAAGTAGAGGGACACTACATACTGATATACACCTGAACATCAGCAGGAGAGGACTCTTTAAAGTAGAGACACTACATACTGATATACACCTGAACATCAGCAGGAGAGGACTCTTTAAAGTAGAGACACTACATACTGATATAAATATCTGGAATTCTTTATTTGCGAGTTGATTGAGTGACTAATTGGCGTTGCATTAACTGTCCTCCAGTGACGGTTAACTGAGGTTGAATTTTCTCACAGTGGATCATTTTTGTCACACTTGTCATAGTTGTGGTGGACTTGTGCTGCACAACAAGTGGTTTAGAGCAACAAACCCTCTCTGTGAGCTGCTTAGACTTCACGGCTCCACCCTGAACCCCCACCCAACACACACCACACACACACACACACACACGCACACACACACACACACGCACACGCACGCACAACCCCCAACTATAAAGAGGGGTGTATTCTCTGCAGAGACACACACACAAATGCAGTCAACCTCAATTTGTGTTAATTGCTGCTGATCAGGAAACAACGGGTTAACTGAATGTGTGTGTGTTTGGTTTATGTGTGTGCGTGTGTGTGTGTGTGTGTGCGTGTGTGTTGTGTGCAATGTGGCTTTACATGTTCATTAATAAGAAGTTTCTTTATGAATAGACGTTTCTGTCGTGTTGAGTTATGTGTTTGCTGCAGCTTGAAAGGAAATATTTCTGAGTGTGTGTGTGTGTGTGAGTGTGTGTGTGTGTGTGTGTTTTGACCACTGTTTGTGCAGCTCACAGCTTTTTGAGGACACATTCTGACCGTCTTCTGTTCAGCAGAAACACAAACATTTATTCAGAGGAAAACACACTTTGTATACTGAACAAACAAACGAAAGTTAGACGAGGATTAATATAAGTATATAAAGATGTTTTTCGGGTGTGTTTGTAAAACATGTGACGGTGTTTCCACACATTAAAATCATCCTCCTTCTCCTCACACTATCACAATAATGGATCCTTAATAATTGGAGTTAACCGATAATGAACTAGTTCGTACAACATGTCTTCAAAATGGTATAAAAAAAGGTGTTTAAATGTCTTCTGGACGCCTGTTTCTGATTGGCTGAGGCACTTCTGTGTGACTTACCCTTTTCCTGGTTTACATGTGTGCAAAAAGAAAATGATTGGTCATTAATTAAGATAAGATGAGATAAGATAAAAGGTACATTATTGATCCCAAATTCGGAAATGGTTGCATTGCAGCAGCATAAAAAACAACAAAACAAAACAAGGCATTGCACTTACGGCCGTCCACACGGCGGCGTGCGTTGAAGCTTCAACGCCTCTGCCCATTCACTTTGAATGGGGTGACGTCACGCTTTGCCGAACTGCATTGTGGTCGCGTCGCGTTGCTCGCTTCAAAAGTTGAGCAATGTTCAACTTTTGAAGCTTCGACGGAAGCGTCAGCCAATCAAATCATATGCCAGTACAAGCTCTAGCCAATCAAACGGCGTGCTTGTGTGTCCGGGGCGGCAGATTCATGTCATTGGTTGTTGGTCGAGTTTCAGACACGCCCACCGGCAAGCTTCAACGCACGCCGCCGTGCGGACGCTGCGTCAGTAGAAATGAAAGAGTAGAACTAAACAATATTAGAATTTAAACATCTCAAAAATAGAATGAAAGCAGGATTAACAAGTAGAACATATACAGCAGACTGTGAAGATAACACAAGTAAAGTACTTAGACCAGGGATGGGTAACTTGGATGGTGGTGGGGGCCACATAATGTATGTACTGGCCACCAGGGGGCCGCAGATTCACTTGGAACACACACACACACACAAATTCCATGTATTGTATTTTATTAACAAATATACTAAGTCTGAAATCTTCATTGACATTTTACAATCTTTCAGGGAACATCCTCTAATAAGCTCACTAAACAAATATCAGTTCACAGAAATGTTATTTCATGTTTACAAGTGGCATGTTTGTATTGAACAGGTTATTTAACAGTGGAATAAATCTATTTTAAACTATTGGAAAGCACGGACAATGTGTGTGCATCGAGATTAACCATTAAGATGACATAAACATGAAGTCATGGACACTAACCAGACATTAGTTGTCTAACTTGAACCTAAGACACTTGGAGCCTGTCTCTGCTGACGCACAATAAGGGGAGTGTCCACACAGACACCTGTCAACCCGCACTCTGCTGTTCCTCAGCGCCGCCCCCCCCCCTCCCGCTGAAATTATGAATGAAAAGCGTATAGTAATCATAGATAACACGGCAGGGTCCGTGACAGTTTGTTTTCATCTGATTTCAAATAAACAAAATCTTGGTTTTTAGAATATTAAACTTGTTTTGCCAAATTCAGATGATAAATACAACCTTGAAGCTTGTAACGGCATAATTACAAGCGGCAACTTAACGTCACAGCAGGCATAACAACAGCTGGTGTTTCTTGTGAGTGAAACAAACACAAGACACACAAACGCGTCACAGATAATTTCGCGGTATTTGGCTGCCGAACGAAAGCATGTACGCAGCTCTCGACGTAACTAGGAGTCTAGTGGACGGTATCAGTACTACAAGTACATGAATTACGTTGTTTATAAATTAATCTGAGGGCCGCAAAAAGAGGAGGAGGGGGCCGCATGTGGCAGCGCCTGAACCAGCCTCAGTCTTTGGTTAATACCCCTTTAACACTGTCATTGAGTATTAATAACAGGCTTGCACATTTGTGAATTTGTGCAACAGCTTCTGCACGCGCCTGACCTCGAGAAGGTATTCCTAATTCAGATGTTTCCAACAACAAACTCCATGAGAACAGTTTGCAAAAGGAAGGCGTTGTTTGTTTACCTTCTGGTTCCCTGAAGTCCTCTCTTTACTAGAAGAAGGTCATTTCTGTTTCTGTCTGTTTGTTTGTTTGTCAGCAGGTTGACGGGAAACAAGCTAACAGATGTTGTTGAACTGTGAGAGCGTGTAAGAAAGAGCACATAACCATTTGCATGAGGATAAACCAACATTATTTATCACTAATGAATAATATTCTTCCTTTAACAACTTTTTATCTTTATTTAATGTGTGTTTCTCTGAAAGATTAACTCAATTCAGTGAGTTTTTGGGTGTTCATTGAGTCCATGTTGACTCAGTTTGACACTCATTTTCAGAATCAGAATTAAAATACTTAATTTATCTAAAAGGGGTAATTGGGTTTTGTGACAGTTGCTTTATTTAGAATAAAAACAATTATTTAACGTGGACCTATCATGCTATATTGGAAACATATATCGTAGGGGCCATACCTATACAAAACATGTCTGTGAAGTGTTTAGCTTCAAATCCCAAACAGATCCCCCGTTGCAGCCATGCCTCATCTGCTCAGACCCCTCTATTCCAGCTGTTAGAGAAACGCAGATTTTGGGTCCTTAGCTTAAAAAAAATCAAAGTGGAGGCGGAGCTAATGCCTGATCAGAATTCTACCGGAGATAAAGTTAAATTCTGCTGTGATAAAACGCCATCCTGTTCTAAACCACATCAAGGATTATTTCTGAAACAGTATGGAGCTCAAAGGCTTTTTCTCTGCGGTTTATCACAAGGTGAGTTCCTTTTTTCATTTCCTGTTTTTAAACACATGTGCTCTCCAGTACAGGTTAGCTCTGAGTGTTAGCGAGGCTTGCTAATGTAAACAAAGACGAGATTACGTCTAAAAAACGTCAGGCATTGTTTCTGATAGCAACTCTCTGTGGGTCCACCATCCGAAATTACTTAATATCGGCAGCAAATCTGTATCCGCTCGTTGTACCCCTGTTTTTAAAAGATGTGGGTACGGAGGAAAGAGAGAGGGTTTTATTTTCTGACGCTGCGTGAGTTCCCCGACGCACCGGGACCATATTTATGTATAAAAGACATCACAAAGTGCATTTTGCATGATAGGTCCCCTTTAAATATAAGAAGTTGAAGTTAATTAAGATAATATAAAATACAAATATTTATAAAAAGATAGGAAGTGAAAGTGAAATGTGCAAAAAAGTAAAATAAACTGAAATGGAATAATTACAGTATGTATAAAAACACAAGGAGTAAAAGTAAGATAAAGAAATATAGTAAAAAAAATGTATAAACATAGACGGTCAAAACAAAATATTAAATACAAAATAAAATGTAAAAAATTATATAAACATACGAATTAAAAGTAAAAATTAAGTATGTGTACAATTACAAATGTGTATATTACAAATATCGCATATCATGTATATGTATGTAGACTATATTGTTTATTAATGTACAAAAGCTAAAAGTATTAACCTGTTTAATATTATACGGTACACTCAATTTGACCAAGGCTGAACTTTGACCTCCCCCCCCCCCCCCCCCCCACCCTTTAGAGACCTTGACCCTTTAACCCAGATGCATGCTGGGATGAAGAAGCAGCTTGTGTCTGCTCAGGGTCAAGGTGGCCATTTAACAGACGGGGGGGAGAAAGATCCGTAAATCACATGGGAGGAAAGAGGGGGGAGAGGGGTGAAGGGTGAGGGTCCAGATTACCTAAAAGTGTCCTTTAATCCTGAAGAGGTCTGAGAAGTTTAAAGGTTTCATATCCAAGCGATTAAACTGGTCTCTGTGAACAAAATAAGATTCATTAGGAGTCATAGGAAGGTAAATCAGGAAGGGAATTTGCTCTTGGTCGAGGTATTTTTATGTAAAACACTGAAATATATCAAATCAAAATGGTATTTTTTCACTAAATGTAAATATAGCACAGACATGCTTAACTGAATGTAGGAAGATCAAGATAACTTTGTTTTAATATATACCAAAACAAAAGGAAATGTACATTTTTCAACAGATCTGACAAAATGGTTGAACTTATTCACAATGACTCAAAAATGCATTAAATGTGACCCTCTGAACTTATCAAGACAGGATATTTTACTTTACTTTAACGAAGCAGCCCTAACTGTAGGTTGAAGCTACATGGCTGATATTCGTCAGACACGTGTATCACATATAGACTTAAAATAAAGTTTCTTGGGGTCATTATCTAAATCCAACAGGAAGTCCGCTGTTTTGAGTTTAGTGCGAAGTCATGTGACCGTGCTGTAGTTCCTTTATAGCCCAACATTAGCCGCCTTTAGCTTAGTGGTGGTGACGTGAAGTCATGTGACCGTGCTGTAGTTCCTTTATAGCCCAACATTAGCCTCCTTTAGCTTAGCGGTTGTGACGTGAAGTCATGTGACCGTGCTGTAGTTCCTTTATAGCCCAACATTAGTCCACCTTTAGCTTAGCGGTGGTGACGTGAAGTCATGTGACCGTGCTGTAGTTCCTTTATAGCCCAACATTAGCCACCTTTAGCTTAGCGGTGGTGACGTGAAGTCATGTGACCGTGCTGTAGTTCCTTTATAGCCCAACATTAGCCGCCTTTAGCTTAGCGGTGGTGACGTGAAGTCATGTGACCATGCTGTAGTTCCTTTATAGCCCAACATTAGCCGCCTTTAGCTTAGCGGTGGTGACGTGAAGTCATGTGACCGTGCTGTAGTTCCTTTATAGCCCAACATTAGCCTCCTTTAGCTTAGCGGTGGTGACGTGAAGTCATGTGACCGTGCTGTAGTTCCTTTATAGCCCAACATTAGCCACCTTTAGCTTAGCGGTGGTGACATGAAGTCATGTGACCGTGCTGTAGTTCCTTTATAGCCCAACATCAGCTTATTTTTCTCTCATAAAATCACATGCAGAAGGGAGATGCTGCATTCAGGGTCCAACACAGAAATACGACATCACACACCTCTCTGTGCTGCACACTGCCTCTCTTTGTGGCAGCATGGTGACGTGTTGGCAGCTAGTTTGAACCCACAAGTTTAACCATGGAGGAAAATAAATGTAGTATTTGTGAATACCAGTAACAGTAAATACTCCACCCATCACTTCCTACTCCACCCTCAAATACACAGGTTGTTTCACAGCTGCCGTTACGTCAGGCGCTGAATATAGATGCGTGACAGGAAATACCTGCAAACATAAAAAACACACTTTACTTCAGGTTCACCCAAAACATAACGTCTGTGTTTGATCAGGGAGGAGGTTTACATGCCTGGAGAATTGTATGGAAGCCTGAAGGGGACTTTTTTACAATGTTAATTTGGAAATGAAAATAGAAAACTCCACATAGCTTCTACACTTTACAAATTAGTGCCTTATTTAAAGGTCACCTATTGTGCAGAATCCACTTTTTCATGTCTTTTCTACATAAACATGTGTCCCCTCTGTTTTAAGATACTCTGAACATCTGTTTTTGTCCTGATCCATCGTAATATATTGTTGAAAAATATATAATAGGGGACATTTAAATGAAAATTCAGCATCCGAAGATTCAGTTTCTCAAAGTCCAATTGACATTTTATGACCAAATTTAAAACAAAGAAAAAAGTTCTTGTTTTTTATAATGACGAATAAATCGGTGGCACAAATCCAAAAATTAATAAAGCGTTTTTTTTTCTTTCTAATTTGATGAACATTTTAAATATTGTCCACAGTGAAAAATAAAAAAGAGAATAATAAAAAATGTAAATAATGTTATTTTTTTTTACTTAAAGGTAGGGTAGGTAAGAACGGAGAAACCAGCTCGAGTGCGCTAGAATCTGAAAGTACGCAGCAGAAAGAAATCTGCCCCTTCCTTCAGACTTCCTCACAGAGCCCCTCCTCCAACACAGACGAACGTGCACATGACCAATGAGGGCACGAGATCAGTTTGTGCACAGATGGAAGGCTGACAGGCAGGTAGGCCATCCAGTTACTTTAGCCGGGCCGGCTCAGATGATTGGTCGTGCTTTTTACAGCGCCACGGCTTCCACAGATGATGCTTTTTCATGTATTCATTGCTATCGGGATGTTAAGAGCCTTCCATGGAATATAACAACAAGTGTTTCTGAAGTGAATTACCTACGCCACCTTTAAGCAGTTCTTACATAATGGTTTTACATTTTGAAATTACATATTTTTTATTTGAATTAACGTTTGAATATTGTCCATTGTGGAAATAATAATGCAATTGCGGTATCACATTTAACATTTTAACAAAGCCCCCCTTTTTTTGGTGCTTTTTGGCAGAATTGAACTGGCCTGTTTCACAATAACAGAAGTGTTGATTGGTTGATTGAGTGCAGTGACGTGTTATCTCTCTCCCAGTGACAGCTCTTATCTTCCCAGAGCTCAGAGCAGTGTTTTCGGAGGGAAGACGTGACGTAGATAGCGTCAAATTAAAGATTCTCCACCGTCTCTGCTACCAGGAAACTGTCGACCCAGCAGAAAAAGCTCTCTGAGATTATTTAGATCTGTTAAGAGCGATGTCAAATGTATAGAATTTGCATCCTTCCTACGAACAAAGGGCTTGTCGGTCTTCCAGGAAACCCTTCCCCCATCTTTCTGACGCTTCACGTTGGCTTTTTGGTAACTTTGAGAAAGTCGTGGTCATTTTTTAGGTCGCTTTTTTGGGTCAAATGTGGTCAGTTATCAATAGATGTAAATAAATCTCAACACATTTTGAAAGATTGTAATAAAAAGCAGTTCATAATTAATCATGAAAACATGAACTGATAAACTGCACAACAAGATATATTTAATATCGACCTACAGACGTTAACAACTCGATTGTTACCTCGTATTTCGTTTTTAATTTAGGATCATATACCCGTGTTTAGTCTAGGAAACAGCAAAAGTTGTTAATATTTACAGACTGTTGCAAAAACTAAGCATCTTATAAACATCAGATTTTAAAACAAAAAGATGTTTACGAATAATTAACGGCATTAAAGAGATTTTGAGTTTTATTATTGTTATTTTAATCAAAGAAATGCAGATTTTAAACCGTCGTACGCAAAGGTCACCATTTTCTTTGGTTTATTTTAGCATTTCTGGTTAGAAGTTAGCTTGGTGACAAAAACATGGTCATCAAAATCAGAGGGGAAGTAGTGGAGTACAAATACTTTGTTACTGTACTTAATGTTCTGGTATGAGTACTTTACTTTTTCTGACGACTTTTTACTTTGACTTCTTACACTTTGAACACAAATACCTGTACTTTCTACTTCTTACATGTTGAACCCAAATACCTGTACTTTCTACTTCTTACATGTTGAACCCAAATACCTGAACTTTCTACTTCTTACATGTTGAACCCAAATACCTGTACTTTCTACTTCTTCCATGTTGAACCCAAATACCTGTACTTTCTACTTCTTCCATGTTCCAAACAGGCTGGTTCCTTTAGTCTGAATGTGTGTTTGGTGGCGTGATCATTATTATTTAGAGTCATTGCGTGCCTATTGATTTGAACACGATCCGTGTATCCATCATTTCCTGGTCTTCTCTAAAGAAGAGGGACCAATGAAAACGTTGTCATGTTGCCGTTGTTCAGCATGGAAACATTCATTAGCTAACAATGACATTATTGTTCTATTAATATAAAGGGAGGTCAGGTACTCTTTAAAACAGCTGCTAGTTATGGGTACTTTTTACTGAAGTACATTTCAAAGCCTCTTTACTTTTACTTGAGTAAAGAAGTTTAGTCAGTACTTCTACTTTTACCAGAGTATTTTTAAACACGGGTATCTGTACTTCTACTCGAGTAAAGGATGCGTGTACTTTTGCCATCTGTGATCAAAACAAACACTGGGACTTCTTCCTCTTAAAGGATCTGTTTTTTGGTGGATCTAAAGTACATGTTCCTCTAACGTAGACCTCCTCTGAACTGAGACAGAAACACAGAGCTTAACATCATGTCCCTCAACATAAATCAGAGTTGACGTCAGTAAAACATGCGTGTAATGAAATCCATACGTTTCCTGAGGGTCTCCGGCCCCTCGCATCAGATAGAGAGTCCAGGGGGGAGAGTTCAGTCTCCAACGGACAGAAAACAGTGATGAGTTTCTCAATACGGGAAGATAGAGACATTTCCATATGGACCCATGCCTATTTAAACAACTCATCATATTAGCTCTGTTTCATTTATTAAATGACTGTTGAAACAACTAACAAATGTAATCTGATTAGTCGATTAAATGTCATCACAAGTTTCCAGACTCCAATGTGACAGCATTTAAACTAAGCATAGGAGGAAATATCAAAACGTCACCATTATCCTGGTTTAAATAAAAGCATTGTTTTAAATCTGACTTTAATCTTTTTTTTTCTCAAAATGAATTTTTTATCCTCATAATTATTATTTTTTCTCATAATTTGTTTTTTCTCAGAATATTTTATTCCCTCAAAATTTCACTTTTTTCTCAAAATATATTTTTTTTCTCAAAATTTCACTTTTTCTCAGAATAATTTTCTTTGCTCAAAATTTGATTTAATCTCAGAATTTGACTTTTTTCTCGGAATTTTGACTTCATACTCAAAATGTCCCTTTTCTCAAAGTTTAACTTTTTCACATTTGGTTTTTATTAAAAGTTTACACGTATTTTATAGTGATACTGTCACTTTGTCCGGCAGTGGCTCAGTCAGTCGGGGCTTGGACTGTGAGCCGTAGGGTCGCCGGTTCAAGTCCCCGAACAGACCTAAATATGGAGTGTGGACTACTACTTGGAGAGGTGCCAGTTCACCTCCTGGGCCCTGCCGTGGTACCCTTGAGCAAGGCACCGGACAACCCCCCTCTCCCATTGCTCCCCGGGCGCTGTGCAATAGCAGCCCACTGCTCCTAGTACTAGACTCCTTGACTAAATTCGAATCACTAAGTCGGACGTAGCTAAGCCCGACGTTAGAGTTAAGACCTACTTTCTTACGCCCAGCTGGTGCACTCCTCTCCTGGTACTAGGATGGGTTAAAAGCAGAGAACAAATGTCACTGTGTGTGCTGTGTGCTCTGCATGTGTGACCATTACAGAGGGTTTCATCCCTTCGATTCTTCTTCTTCTTCTTCTTCTTTGTTAACTTACTCATGCGCTGAACTTTATTTGGGTATTTAAATGTTATGAAACATTTCACTCCTCCTTATTTATTTGACAGCTTTGCAACATTAAAGTACTGAAAACACAATAATGCATCAATAATTATAACCCAGTAATATCATTATGAAATGGGCCATCCTGCATACGGATCATCTTCTGGTCAAACGTGTATTTTCTGACATGTTTCTTCCATCAGTGAAGACTGCTCTCTTCTTCTCACTGTAATTTAACTCCTGTACGTCTTCAGAGTCCCTCGGGTCTTCATAAGACTTTAAGGCTTTCTGTGTTTCACACTTCATTTATTTCTCCTTCTGAAGGAGGTTCAGAGGGTCAAGTGATTTTACTCGTATCATCAATTTGTGTCGGCTTCAAACCAGCGGGATTTCTGCAGAGTTACGAGCAGAGAGGAACACGAAGTCTCACGGGACAGATTACGTTTTCTACTCCTGAAGAATACAGTTGCAAACAGAGGTGGAAGAAGTACTCAGATATTTTACTGAAGTACAAGTAGAAATACTACTACAAGTCAAAGTCCTGAATTCAAAATGTTCAGTTCAGAGGTAAATGGTGTACTTTTACTTTACAGATTTGGATTAATGATGACAAATAAAATCATATATTCTGGAATGGACCGATCTGCACAATGACTACTTTCACTGTCGCTACTTTCACTATATTTTGATGAGAATACTTTTCTACTTTTACTTGAGGAACATTTTGAATGCAGGACTTTTAACTGCAGTATTCCTACACTCTGGTACTTCTACTTTGACTAAAGTACAAGACCTGAGTACTTCTACTTTTACTACAAGATCTGAGTACTTCTACTTTTACTCAAGTACAAGATCTGAGTACTTCTACATTTACAAGATCTGAGTACTTCTACTTTTACAAGATCTGAGTACTTCTACTTTTACTCAAGTACAAGATCTGTGTACTTCTACTTTTACTCAAGTACAAGATCTGAGTACTTCTACTTTTACTACAAGATCTGAGTACTTCTACTTTTACTCTAGTACAAGATCTGAGTACTTCTACATTTACAAGATCTGAGTACTTCTACTTTTACAAGATCTGAGTACTTCTACTTTTACTCAAGTACAAGATCTGAGTACTTCTACTTTTACTCAAGTACAAGACCTGAGTACTTCTACTTTTACAAAGGTGCTGTTCAATAAGGAGTCATCTGTTAGAGAGGAGAGAGAGAGTTTGTTTCATAAAAGACTTCACTTTAGAGGTAATGGAGCCATTAGATGTCTTAACTCTCTAAAAGTGTTTTCATTTGGAGAGGTGGTTAAAGTCGTATATAACACGAGTCTAAAGAATTACTTTACTCTGCAGAATAGAAACTAAGTAAAAGAGAAGAACCAAACAAGGCATGGAAACTCTTCTTTGTACTCAGAGTATTTACAGGGTTACGACCCAGTTAAGCTCAGGCACATCTTAAAATAAACGTGGAGAGAATATCTAAAGCGTTAGAAACCCCGTGAAGACAGCGGTTTATTCTACCTCAGTGCTGAGGCCCTTTTGTTTTCCTTTACCCCAGAGGCTGCTGGGAAAACATGCTTTTGTTGTTCTTCTGTTCTGCTAAATGACATTACTTTATGCATAATCTGTAGACCATTTGACAAAACCTCGTGTTCATGAGTTATTATACCTATTCTGGGATTGCATTGTTGCGATAAACACGTTTTAAGAATGCATATCAAATCTTTACTTTGTAAAGTGAGAATGTACTAAAGCTAAACTATAAAGGAACTACAGCACGGTCACATGACTTCACATCACCACCGCTAAGCTAAAGGTGGCTAATGTTGGGCTATAAAGGAAATACAGCACGGTCACATGACTTCACATCACCACCGCTAAGCTAAAGGTGGCTAATGTTGGGCTATAAAGGAACTACAGCACGGTCACATGACTTCACATCACCACCGCTAAGCTAAAGGTGAATAATGTTGGGATTATAAAGGAACTACAGCACGGTCACATGACTTCACGTCACCACCCGCTAAGCTAAAGGAGGCTAATGTTGGGCTATAAAGGAACTACAGCACGGTCACATGACTTCATGTCACCACCGCTAAGCTAAAGGTGGCTAATGTTGGGCTATAAAGGAACTACAGCACGGTCACATGACTTCACGTCACCACCGCTAAGCTAAAGGTGGCTAATGTTAGGCTATAAAGGAACTACAGCACGGTCACATGACTTCACGTCACCACCGCTAAGCTAAAGGCGGCTAATGTTGGGCTATAAAGGAACTACAGCACGGTCACATGACTTCACGTCACCACCGCTAAGCTAAAGGTGAATAATGTTGGGATTATAAAGGAACTACAGCACGGTCACATGACTTCACGTCACCACCGCTAAGCCAAAGGAGGCTAATGTTGGGCTATAAAGGAACTACAGCACGGTCACATGACTTCATGTCACCACCGCTAAGCTAAAGGTGGCTAATGTTGGGCTATAAAGGAACTACAGCACGGTCACATGACTTCACGTCACCACCGCTAAGCTAAATGTGGCTAATGTTGGGCTATAAAGGAACTACAGCACGGTCACATGACTTCACGTCACCACCGCTAAGCTAAAGGCGGCTAATATTGGGCTATAAAGGAACTACAGCACGGTCACATGACTTCACGTGACCACCGCTAAGCTAAAGGTGGCTAATATTGGGCTATAAAGGAACTACAGCACGGTCACATGACTTCACGTGACCACCGCTAAGCTAAAGGTGGCTAATATTGGGCTATAAAGGAACTACAGCACGGTCACATGACTTCACGTCACCACCGCTAAGCTAAAGGAGGCTAATGTTGGACTATAAAGGAACTACAGAACGGTCACATGACTTCACGTCACCACCGCTAAGCTAAAGGTGGCTATTGTTGGGTTATAAAGGAACTACAGCACGGTCACATGACTTCACGTCACCACAGCTAAGCTAAAGGCGGCTAATGTTGGGCTATAAAGGAACTACAGCACGGTCACATGACTTCACGTCACCACCGCTAAGCTAAAGGCGGCTAATGTTGGGCTATAAAGGAACTACAGCACGGTCACATGACTTCACGTCACCACCGCTAAGCTAAAGGAGGCTAATGTTGGGCTATAAAGGAACTACAGCACGGTCACATGACTTCACGTCACCACCGCTAAGCTAAAGGAGGCTAATGTTGGGCTATAAAGGAACTACAGCACTGTCAGCAGTTATCTTAAATAAGCTTTAAACTCCAGCTGAGGCTAATGTGGAGGTATTTACTTACTGATGCAGGTTTTTGGTCATAGAAAAAGTCAGTAGGGTTTATCTGAAAGTGATCATAATGAAGGTTTGAAATGTGTTGACAATCCATCGTGATTCCCACTGCTGACCTTTGGAAACTAAACTCTGTTTGTATGACTGCATGTGTTATTGTTGGCCAGGACTGGGAGCGATCCGCTGCTCTTACTGGGACAATAACTGATTTCATTATTAAAACAATCTGTGGGTCTGATCTCATCCCACGAACAAGTTGTTTTGTAATTTTCTTTTTTACTGCAAGGTTGAACATGAGACAGAAAGTGACTGAGGTGGACTGTTACTAAGCAGATTTACTCAAGCAATGAACACATTTGAGTTACTTATTCTTTACTATATTATTTTGATATTCATATCAGTATGTACTAGTGTCTCTACTTTAAAGAGTCCTCTCCTGCTGATATTCAGGTGTATATCAGTGTGTAGTGTCTCTACTTTAAAGAGTCCTCTCCTGCTGATGTTCAGGTGTATATCAGTGTGTAGTGTCTCTACTTTAAAGAGTCCTCTCCTGCTGATGTTCAGGTGTATATCAGTATGTAGTGTCTCTACTTTAAAGAGTCCTCTCCTGCTGATGTTCAGGTGTATATCAGTATGTAGTGTTTCTACTTTAAAGAGTCCTCTCCTGCTGATGTTCAGGTGTATATCAGTATGTAGTGTCTCTACTTTAAAGAGTCCTCTCCTGCTGATGTTCAGGTGTATATCAGTATGTAGCGTCTCTACTTTAAAGAGTCCTCTCCTGCTGATGTTCAGGTGTATATCAGTATGTAGTGTCTCTACTTTAAAGAGTCCTCTCCTGCTGATGTTCAGGTGTATATCAGTATGTAGTGTCTCTACTTTAAAGAGTCCTCTCCTGCCGATGTTCTGGTGTATATCAGTATGTAGTGTCTCTACTTTAAAGAGTCCTCTCCTGCTGATGTTCAGGTGTATATCAGTATGTAGTGTCTCTACTTTAAAGAGTCCTCTCCTGAAACCAGAGCCCAGTCTGCTCTGATTGGTTAGCTGGCTGACTCTGTTGTGATTGGTCAACCGCTTAAATATGTCCCGCCCCCTAAATCAATTGTGTCATTGTTAACTGTAACTCTAGTCTAATTGTTGTTGTCATTGAGAAAACAATTATAGCCTCACATGAACACACACACACACACACACTTCAATACATGTCCTCATGCCTGTCTTTGAGAGGAACCATCAGCATGTTTGAGGACAAACAGGTGACGTACACACACACACACACACACACACACACACACTCACACACACACACCTGGCCCATAAAGACTTTGCCTTGTTTACCCTCCGCACAGATGGAGGCTGAGGAATGCTGTCATTGTGGAGGACACACACACACACACACACACACACACACAGACACACACACACACACACACACACACACACACACACACACACTGATGATGTCTTGCCCACCTGTAAGCTTTCCGTCATAAACGTCTGAGTGTGTCTGCAGCTAACACCTGCTGACGCTGCTGCAGGAAGTATTCAGATCCTTATTTAAAGGCACAGTAAGTAGAAACTTAAACACTCACATACAAGTAACATCTATTGCTTTGAACACGCCTTAAAAGTATTACGTTTACTATAATTTAGGAGCTAGAAACATGATAATAGATATGATATATATATTGTATTATTGCTTGTTGATAGGAAGATATGCAGGATTGCTTCTATTATCATAATTACCCAACAACCAATCAATTATCCAAGCAATCATTTCACCTCCTATTTCGTTTGATTTTTTACAATACGACTTCCTTTTACAATTTGATCTGGTCCTTTATGTAAACTCTTAATATTTGAATAACTACCTAGGTCAGATAAATGTAGTTTAGTAAAGTATGATAGTTCTCTCTGAAATCTAACAGAGTTAAGTCTCATGAATGGGACTCCTCATGTAAAGTATACTTTAACTTTGAACTCGTACTTCACTAAATGCTCTCGTTCCTCTCAGGTGGTTTTTGTCCTGCTGCATCACTTCAGCTGCTGCAGAGCCCCCCCCCCCCCTCCTCGTCTTCTTCTTCATCCTCTCATTTCACACTCAGCTGCTCTCACTCCTGCAGAGATCACACACTCAAAGTTACTTTAAAGAGGACGTCTTCACACACACACACACTCTGCTGTCCCGTCCCGAGCTGCGTAATGATTATTCTCAGGCAGGCAGGGGTAAGAAGTGTGTGTGTGTGTGTGTGTGTGTGTGTGTGTGTGCGCTGCAGTTATTCTGCTGACTGCAGGAGCCGGCGCATCAGCAATTGGAAACAGTGAATGAAGATAAGGAAGGGGGGGATCAATCCGAACTACTACACACACACACACACACACACACACACACACCTCCTGACACACACACTTCCTGACACACACACTTCCTGACACACACTTAAGCCTCAAAAGAAACTAAATAACTTTTCATCCCAAGGACATTCCTCTCTTTTGTTTTTATTAATACCAAGACCTGTGAAGAAACCCAGTTAGTCATATTTCTGATTTAAGTGTTTTACAGCTCAATGTATATTTATGGTATATTATGTTAGTATTTGTCCTTGTTTTTGTTACAAGTGGAGCTGCTGTGAGGCAAGAACCGTGTCAGACTTGATCGAACATCGTAAAAACACTTTTGACCTGATTCAGTGATTTGAATTTCATTTTGGCAGCCCTGGACTTCCATAAACAGTTTAGGAGAGGTGAATTCCCTCCCTCTGCTGGGGGTGAGTGTGTAGAGGATGGGCTGCAGCGTGTGTGTGAGAGTGTGTGTGTGTGAATGGAGGGTGACGCTGCACTGTGGCTCAGTCTCTCTGAAGTTGTGGGCTGTCAGTGTCAGCGGGACATGTTGGATGACGGGGAGCATTTCCTGCACAGTATGTACTGCATGTGTGTGTGTTATACTGTATGGGTTGTTGTGTGTGTGTTTGTGTGTGTGTGTGTGTGTCCTCTGTAGTGTGAAGTTCTCTCGGGACATTTGGCTCGTGCATCGAGGACGATTCAATGTGATCTTTGCAACATGCAGAGTTTTATTTTGAGTTCTAATTTGGGTTCTTAAGTACGTGTGTGTGTGTGCAGATTTGTGTGCACTGCAGACAGAAACACTGCTGCATGCAGATAAATAACTTTCCTTTCTCTGCACCAATGCAACTAAAGTAAAGCTCTTCCTCCTCTTCTTCCTCTATGCAGTGATCAGAAGATGAAGATGATTCCTGTGCTGATCTGTGCGCTCCTCTCTCTGACTGTCGCCGAAAGCGACTTAGACAAACTGTACCCCGAACTGGAGCACTCTAGAACCATCTATGTCACAGGTGAGAGTGTGTGTGTGTGTGTTTGTGTGCGTGTGTGTGTTGCGTTCCCGACACTCTGCAGAGTTTATCTGCGGCTCCTCTGAGATAACGCTGCTATGTGGGGGATTATCTGCTCACAGAGATTAGTGTTATCTCTTCACACAGATGAAACTTTGTCAAGATTTTAAACTTTGAGAGGAAGCTGAGGTACAGATGTATGTTTGTTTGTGTGTGTGTGTGTGTGTGTGTGTGTTGTGTACCATTTATCTAGGAATCTAAAATCCTTGTGAGTCAGGGTTACATCTGGTATTTGACCCCTTAGTGTTGAAACAGGCAGCCCTATTCTGCTTTTCGTGGTATTCCCTCTCCTGGTCTGCAAAGGCTAAAATCCTTGTGTTCCCTCCAGAGGAAGTTTCTCTCCCACGCACTAACATTAATCATTTAATCTGATAGCAACCTCTTACTAATCTAAAAGTCATTAAAAAGTAAAAAATAACTAACTACAAATAAAGCTTTTAAACACTTATTTGTCCACTAATGAATAAACAATAAAATCTTTTTTTACAAACTTATAACTACCTTCTGCCAGAGTCATATTGCCTTAAACGCAATGTCAACCTCCCTTTGACACAGAATCAATTAGCTGTTCGATCACTTACATTCACACACACACACACACACACACACGTGCTTACACAGCATACAAAGTGCTGCGGTGGTTAAACAGCCAATCAGAGAGCCTGTTAGTGATGGAGGCTGAAGGTCAGAGATGCTAACATTAGCTCTCTGTGTGCTGAGACACAGCTGGAGGTATCTACAGTGTGTGTACTCTGCAGCAGGGCTTTATTTAATGTGTACAGGTATGGATTCATCTCACCTTGGTGAAGCTGCACACATGATTAAAAACTGCTGAGAACTGCTGGGTGTTAAAGGAGTGGTTACACATTGAAAGAAATAGGCCTATTTGCTTTTTCTTTGACGAATGCCAACCTCATGTCTGTGTTATAAGATAGGAAGCTAGCATCATTAGCTAAAGTTGAGCTGCTTAAACATGTCACCAAAAAAGAATGATAAACGTTTTAAAGTTTAAGTGCTTTGAGCACCAGGAAAATAATATAAATAACATGTATTATTATTATTATTAAAGTGCTGTACTCTCTGTCGACTATCTCAGTCAGTACAGCTTTTTAGCAACAGCACGTTAGCATTGTCACCGTTAGCACGTTAGCTACCTTACGGAGCCACGAACTTGGCTGCAGACCTAAAATCTTTTTTAGATGTTGACGGAGAAAGGCTAGCTGTTTCCTACTGCTTTCAGTCTTTGTGCTAAGCTAGGTACTTCACATAGACGTCAGATTGATATCCATCCTCTAATCTCACTCTTGGAAAAAGCTGCAAATGCATTCATTTCTCTCAATGCTGTAATTATGTTGCTGTGTTTCAGAAAACGGGCCTCAGCTGTCGGTGGTGGCAGAACAAATGAAGGTGGTTTCTCGTCGCGGAGGAAACGCTACGTTACCGTGCAAGATCCAAATGGACCAATCAATGATGCCCAGCCGCAAGATGAGGATCAAATGGACCAAGATGACGTCTGACTACCTGAAAGAGGTACCAATTTACTTTATAAATGATAGAATATCTGCGTTTTATCTTGTAGATCAAACTAACATTTTAATATTTGTTTTATTTGAAAGGTGGGTCTCCGTTTTGTTGGTATTTTGAGCTCAGCATGCACAAATGAAGACCAATGAAGACCACAATGCAAATGCTTAGTGCATTAATAGACAGTCAGTGGTAGTTATGCACCCCAACACGTACCAATACACGTATATGAAGAAGAAATAAGAGCATTTAGAAATGGATAAAAAAACGGACGTTGCAAAATATTGAAAATAATCAGAATTGTCAATTTTACATATTGTTTTTTGTACGAATGAAATCAAAAAGGGGAGGTCTGGGGATCAGTGGGTCACAGGTTCAAACCCCACTGCAGTCAGCATGTCGTTGTGTCCCTGAGACACTTCACCTCAAATTGCTCCTGTGGGGATTGTCCACAGTATTGAGTATGTAAGTCGCTTTGGATAAAAGCGTCTAACAAGTGACATGTAATGTAAAAATATCTGACATGTTAGATAAGTTAGCTTTCATAAGATCCAGGCTACCCTTTTTTATGCTAAACTAAGCTAATGGGATTTAGTTTGTAGCCTTGTAATTTACAGACAGATATGAGAGAGGTGTCACATCTGCTCATCCAATTTTTCCACCAAATAGCAAACTTCCCAAATTGTCAAATTTCTAGTTTGAGGTTTGTTTTTTGAAAACGTGGAATTTGCCTCTATACTGTAGGTTTAATCTAATAAACAAACAAGAACGCCAAGGTGTTTCCATAAGTGAAAAAGGATTTGAATCAGATCCAAAATTAAACAGCTTATTTCTTGGCTCGAGTTTCACCTTTACGCCAAGTTTCGTGAAAATTGAACCAGAAGTTTTCCCTTAATCTTACCGAAAAACAAACAAACAAATACACACAGGTAAGGATGTTGGAATAACTGTTGGGAAAATAGTGAATGTCCTCTTCCAATATGAGAGTAACATGATAACAAAGGTATCCCAACTGTAGCTGTGTACATGACAGGATGTATGATTACCTAGAAGAGCATCAGGACTGTTTTAGGCATATGATAGCTATGTGATTAACATGATGATTCAGCCTCTATGGAGATAGACATATGACAAGCATGATCATTTCTGACGTGGAGCTAATCTGAACTAAACATTGAATACTGCTTTCTATTCCTCCATCTTGTGACTGTGTAACTCCCTCTCTTGGATATCAGCATGTGAAGGACACTGTTCAGGAACTAGTTGATGCTCTGTATGTGATGACTACTTCCATTCTGGAGAGGATCAGAAACACATGGATCCTGAGATTGAAGCTCAAGCCGGGGACCAGGGAGATTTTTCTAACAGTATCACTCACTGATGTTTCTCCATCGTTCTGCAGGTGGATGTTTTCGTGGCCATGGATTACCACAAGAGGAGTTACGGGAGTTTCCACGGTCGCGTCCACCTGCAGAGCTCGTCTCCGATGGACGCCTCTCTGGTCATCACCGAGATCACCCTGGAGGATTATGGGAGATATAAATGTGAAGTGATCGACGGGCTGGAGGACGGGACGGTGGTGGTGTCTCTGGATCTGGAAGGTAGATAAAAAATATGATTTTAAATGTAAAAATATCAATAAGATGTTTTTAACTTGAGTGTATTATGTGAGACAACAGGGCAATCAAAGTCAACTTTATTGTCAATCTTTCAGTTTGTGTGTACAGAGAGATCGAAATACCGTTTACCACAATCCCGAATACAAAAATATATATAAAAATATGTATAAGAATATGTATATCCTATATATACACAATCAACAGACACATGTATACATATGCACACATTGAGACATACATAAAAGCACAACAATCAATATATACAAAATAACAGTCACTTCAATATGTTTCAATGAGACCTTAGAAAAGAAGAAAACCAAGATATTTCGGATCAAAAATGTGTCCTGATATATTTTAGGTAAACTGAATAGTATATGCTGTTTTAGTTTAACACATTAATTAAAAGCAAAAACTGTATTTTGTTTAATAAATGAGGTGTCCTTCTATACTGCATTAAAAAAAGAAAAATGTACGCCTACCTATAATATAATATTCTTTATTATAGAACGCATTATAACATTGTCATCCTTCTAGTAATCTCCATTTTAATTATTTTTTTACCAGTAATCTGTCTTTTTCTTTTTGTAACTGTAAGGGAATACAGTTACCTTTATTTTGTATCCTGACTACGTCCTACATGTAATCCATTTCTCCCAAAGCCTGGTTAGATGTCATTGCTCTGTAACACGCTGCAGACTAAATTTAGCAGCGACGCTCGGGGGAAAGTCAGGAGCGCGTTCCGTGAGCAAGGAGAGCATAATAACTGAATAAAGAGTGTGTGTGTGTGTGTGTGAGTCACAGCAGCTTCATTATGTTTAAGACAGCAGCCATTAGCGTCTGAAGCCAAAAAGTGCTGGCAGCAGCTGACGGAGAAACAGCTGAGCAAACACAGCGAGAGACTTTCTGTCATCAGGTTAAGTAACAAAACAGCCAATACAAACCCCTGAGGATGCATCTTTGTAAGAGGAGCCATGAGGTTCCTTTGTCATTATTTGTGACTTTGAAATCACGGTTCATTGAACAACACTGAGACTTAAAGGTCTCCTATCAGGCAAAAGGCACTTTTTGATGTCTTTTATACATAAATATGTGTCCCCGTTGTGTAAGGAGACTCACTAAGTGTCAGAAAACAATGGTATTTTGAGCAAAACACTTCATAGACATGTTTTCTATATATCTGAGACCTGTAATAAATAAAGGTGAATGTATTCTTGTATTAATATCACTCCATAAGCATAATACATTACATAGTTTATCTGTTAATTAAGGCTGTCTTTTCACACTAAAATGGTCTTGACGTCCTCTACAGTGAACATACTGTAACATTTAAAATACATTTCAATAAAAATAAGTCTAAATTGCAACATGTTTTTTTAACCCTAAATAGGTACTGTAGGAAAAGAAAATTGGAATACACTTTTTTTCCTCGGTTCCCAGGAGGATATGCCTAAAAATAGTATAATAGGAGACCTTTAACAAACCTTATTTTAAAAGTGCTGGAGATACACTTCTTACTTCTTGCTGACACACATCCTGTCTCCCCTCCAGGTGTCGTCTTCCCGTACTACCCTCGCCTCGGCCGCTACAACCTGAACTTCTACGACGCTGAGCGGGCGTGCCGGGATCAGGACGCCGTGGTGGCTTCGTTCGATCAGCTGTACGACGCGTGGCGAGGGAAACTGGACTGGTGCAACGCCGGCTGGCTGAGCGACGGCTCGGTTCAGTATCCCATCACCAACCCTCGGGAACCCTGCGGTGGAAAGAACATCGCGCCGGGCGTCCGGAACTACGGCCTGAGAGACAAAGACAAGAACCACTATGACGTGTTCTGCTTCACCTCCCACTACAAAGGTGTGTGTGTGTGTGTGTGTGTGTGTGTGTGTTTACCGTTATTTAACCAATGCATTGTCCAATTTCACATAGTAGGCTAAATGAGAGTTCTAAATAGTTGCCATGAGGTATGTTTGTGTAGGTATTTTAGAAAATGCATTTGTGTTTGGATCTTGGTTCAGCGCAAAAGAGAGGTGCAGTGATGAGTTGGGGGTGCTAATGAGCCATAGAAGCTAACTTATATTTAATAATAACAGACTGTATTTGCAGAGAACCTTTCATATTAGAGTTGCAGTCGAAAGTGCTTCACAGTAGAGAATTGACATCTCTTAAAAAAGTCACACAGACTTACATAGTAAGAATATAGTGACAAGTAAAAGACATACAAATAAACATAACATAAAATGAGCATAGAATAGAAGTAAAAATAAATTAGATTGAAAGTTACAACAATGCGAGTTTGCGTTTCCATGCCACACAATTGTTTAGAAGTCTTGAGACGTGGACCGGTGATATACACGTGAAGTTTGGACGATCGGAACATTTTTCCTTTGAGTTACAGCGATATCGTGTTTTATGGCGAGGAATGCGTTGTCACGGAAACTCTATATGACAAGACCTCAAATTTGGCGACTAGTAACTGTAAAACATTTGAAGCACAAACATTTATTCTGCTTATAAAGACACGAAGTGGGACAAACTGATCACATTTTCCCTTTTACCCTTTGTAGTTTCCTGCCGCTGAGCATGCTGGGAGTTGTAGTTGTAGTGTGTTGGTGATTGCATGCAGGTGTGTGTGTGACATCATTTATGACATCATTGGAATGGCATGTCACCAGATGACATCACACAGGTGGCTTTGGTGTGTGTTCCGGAACTCTCTCTGTGTCTGTAGTAAGGACCTCTGATCTGCATTCATTCTTCACTCCAGATCTGTAAGAGACAGACGCATTCAGACAACCTTCACAGTCTTCTAGACAGACAACTTCTTCCACGGACAAACAGATAATTTGTACCTACGCACAACACAAGTCTACAGACTGTGCCATGGATAGAAGAACCAACCAGAACCAGAGGGGAAACCCCAGGCCCTTTGACCATGGAGCTGTAGCTGATCGAGCTTACAGGCAGATCCACTGCAGAAATGGATGGATATACGGCCTGGATGAGTTTCACATGGCTTTAGGGGAGGAGAGGGCTGGCTTTGGCCACAGGATGCGCAAAGAAAAAGACAATGTCAAACGTCTTGAGGACATCCTGAGTAACAGGAACTCAGGGTTCGACCAAGACAACAAAAGGCTCTTTGACATCATCCAGTACCGTGTGGCAGACATCTCACGTCTGAAGGAGCAGATGGAAGCTGCAGAGAGCCAACACAAGCAGCAGCTGGACGACATGGTGGCACAGCAGCAGAAGCTCTCAGACCAGAACAACGAGGGCAACCTGGTGACCTTTAACCTGCTGCAGAGAAGAGAGCAAGAACTCCTTCAGTGCGAGGAAAAGTTCACCAAGAACCTGGCAGAGAAACACGACATCTGGGAGAGTGAGAAACTACAGATGGAGAGAAATACGAAGAAGTGACTCAGGAGAAGAACGACCTGGACAGGAAAATCCTGAGCAGGGACACTGAGTTTCAACAGCTGGAGGCTAAACTCAAACAGGTGGAGCAGCAGAAAAATTACCTGGCCAAGAAAAACAAGAGCTGGGAGACGGATGTCAAACAGCTGAAGGACCAGATGAGAGAGCAGGAAGAGATGTTCTCCAAAGACCTGGCCCAGAACCAGGAGAGCTGCGAAGCCAAGGTTAATTTGGTGGAGATCAAATTAATAGAAGTGACTCAGGAGAAGGACGACCTGGCTCAGAAACAGCTGAGCTGGGAGAAGGAACTGAAAGAGGTTCAGGCTGAATTAAAAATGGCAGAGGATGAGAAAAAGGACTCTGCCAAGAAAAACCTGAGCCTGGAGAAGGAAGTCCAACTGAAGGAGAGGCAGGTGAAGCAGCTGGAGAACGATTTGGATGAGCAGAAGAAGATGTTCAACAAAGACCTGGCCCAGAACCAAGAGAGCTGGGAGACCAAGGTTCATCTGACGGAGACACGATGGAAACAGGTGGAGGAGCAGAGGGACGACCTGGCTCAGGGACAACTGAGCTGGGAGGCCAAGGAGGAACAGATGGAGGAGGAGAAGAAGCTGCTGGAGGACCTCTGTCTTCACATGAAGAACAAGAGCAGAGGTTTCTTCTCCCGCAGGAGGGACACTGAGGACAGAGACGTCGCCTTGCAGAAGATGAAGAGCAAGATGCTAGAGAAGGAGATGAGGAAGAAATCAAAGAGGGAGGAAGCTGAGGGGAGAAACAGTGCCTCAAAGGAGACTGAGAAGATGGAGGCTGGTGATTCAGCTCCGGCTGGACAACAGTAACTCCCTCTTCCTCCTCCTCTTCCTCCTCCATTTCCCTCACCTCCTTCCTCCTGCCTCACCCGCCTCCTCCCTTCACCTTTTTCTCATGTATGGTTTTCTCCTGGTACTCAGGTTTTCCAGCAATTCAAATATGATTGAAAAAAAACATGAATATTAAGTCCCTCCTCAAATTAGCTCACCTCCTTCCTTTCCCCTCACTGCACCCTTAGCTCCATTACACTCACTTCCTATTTCACCCCCTTTTCCACTTTAGGGTTTTCTCCTGGAACTCAGGTTTTCAAGCAATTCAAATAGGATTGACAAAAAAACATCAATATGACCTCCTCCTTCCTCCATTCCCCTCACCTCCTCCTTCCTCCATTCCCCTCACCTCCTTCCTCCTCCATTCCCCTCACCTCCTTCCTCCTAACTCACCCTCTCACCTCACAAATAGTTTTCACAATACAATCAGGTTTACAATTCAGATTACAAAGACATGATTTAAAAATCTAATTCTAAATCAAATCTAATTGTGTGTGTGTGCCTCACTGTGTAAACATGTACAGTATAAATGTAATACTGTTCCACATGTTAGTTACTAAAGTACTTTTATTTATTCTAGTAATGTTTTAATCAACACTTTCATAAATAAAACTACCCATGGTATGAAATAGAAGATGTTTGTACAGATACTTCTTGGTGTTTTTATATTTGTTTCACTCTACGTTCAATTCCATTATTTAGTTGTTGTTTTTTAATAAATGGACTGTACTTATAAATCTCTTTATCCCTCAAAGCTCTTTACATTCTACGAGTCATTCACCCATTCATGCAGAGCAGCACCACTTGCTCTAGAGAAGCTAACACACACACACACGCACGCACGCACGCACGCACGCACACGCACACGCACACACACACACACAGACACACACATACCATGTATACATCACTTCAGGGGACATTACATTGACTTACATGCATTTCCTGGAGACTTATCCTAACCTTAACCATAACCAACACATGCCTAACCCTAACCCTAACCCTTACCCTAACCCTAACCAAGTCTTCACCCTAAAATTAATGATTCCCCTCATTATGTCCCCATAAGGGAGGCGAGTCCCCACACGTGACTGTGTAAACAGATTTAAGTCCCCACAAGGATGGTAATGCTAGGCCACACACACACACACACACACACACACACACACACACACACCATCGGGAGAAACTCAGGGTTCAGTATCTTGTAATTGTATTGACAGTAACATGGAGTCACTCAGCTCAATAGAGTAAAACAACAAGAGAACGTTGAGTTACGCCTTATGTGATGTGCTTTTAATTCAACAACACAAACATTTTAGACCTCACTTTAGTAAACATGCGTAAATATTATTTGCAAAACGTTGGTAAAATCCTGCATAATGGTCCCTGTCAGGGTTTGACTAACAAATACTTTATTTATCATGAGAAGTAGGAACATTTCTCAACCCATAAACGGACACTAAACACGTTAATCAAAACTCACATTTAAAATCACTTAATCTTGGTATGGGAAATTGTACATCTACGATATTTGCCTGTGAGATTAAGTGATTTCGAAAAGTATAAAGATGCATAAGATGGAAAGTACTTTTATTTCATACTTAAGTATATTGTAGGTTTTTTAGCCCTGAGCCCAGGATTAGCTGAAAAGAATCCAGGAAGCTTATTTACAAGTTAACAGCGTTTAATTAAACAATGATACGATGATACAATGAAATTGCAAAATGGTGGCTCTCCGTCCACTATCCTTGATGGACAGCTGGGGAAGAGACCGGCTTCCTGCTGGCTTCTCATTTCATCAACTGTAGTCTTCTCCTATTGGCTTAGCGTTGACGGGGGCGGGTCCAAGGCACGTCCTGTCGTTTTCTCATGTTAGTGTTACAATCTTCTAATATCTGTTGGTCATTTAAACATTCCCTAATAACAGCATTGCAGCGTGAATAAGTGAGGGTTAAAGACAGTGTGTTTAGTGTGCATCACCACGTGTCATTTCTCCTTAAATTCACGTACACAAAACATAATATTAGCCACATGCTAACGCTAACCGGAAGTTGACAATATTTACTCGCGAAAACCGGAAGTCATGTGTGTGAACATCAACTTTAACTATATTTATTTGTTGTTCTTTTCTTTTCACTATCTCTGTAAAGCGTCTTTGAGCACCTGTAAAAGCGCTAACAAAATAAATCTATTATTATTATTAACATCCGGTTTTCAGAATAAAGCAGCTTTAAATTAGAACATTGTATTCATTTTAAGTTACGCCATATAAATATTGATTTTATTCCTTACAATAATATAACTTATGATCTATAGCCCGGGGTTCAAACCGTGGACCCCAGGCTTATGAAAACTGTGAAGGGGCTCATCGTGTTTTCACGGCTAGTAACGTTACGTAGAAAACTAAAGTGGGCGTGGCACGTCTATTTTCACCAGTCCTGATGCATTGGTGAGTTTTGCGAGTGATTACAATAGAGTGTTCATTAGGGATGGGTATCGTTAAGGTTTTAACGGTACTACTACTCTAATCGATACTGCTTATCGATCCGGTACTTTAACGGTATTCTTATCCGTACTTTTTGTTATTTTTTAAAGGGAAAAATTAAACAAATTGTAAACCGAATTTAAATTGCTTTATTTAAATGAGAAATAAATAAAATATATATAATAATGTTATTATTATATTGTTGTGATCTCTGGTCTCTGACCCTAATAACACAAAAGCAGAGGACAGCATTGAGATGGTGCAGCAGATAGCAAGAGTTAGCTAAAAGGTTAAAGGGAACAGATATGTGTTGAGCTATCCTTTATAGACTTCCACGGAGCAGGACTCCCTGATGTCTGTAGGTATTTTGTCCCATAGCTTGGGGGCATAATTGACGAAGGCTTCATCACCAAACTTCTTCTTTCTTTTAAGTTAAAACTAAGTTATGTGTCATTGTGTTTACGAGCCCTTGTCTTTTTGCAGGGCGGTTCTACTACCTGATCCACCCGTCTAAGCTGACCTACGACGAGGCGGTCCAAGCGTGTCAGAAAGACGACGCTCAGATCGCCAAAGTGGGCCAGATGTACGCCGCCTGGAAGCTTCTGGGTTTCGACCGCTGTGACGCGGGATGGCTCGCTGACGGCAGCGTTCGATACCCGATCTCTAACCCCCGGCGCCGCTGCAGCCCAACGGAGGCCGCCGTACGATTCAGCGGCTTCCCCGACAAAAAGCACAAGCTGTACGGAGTGTACTGCTTCAAGGGCCACAACTGAGCTGCAAACACACACACACATTCAAACATTCATTAGCATGCACACACACACACACAGAGGAGGGATTTCGAACAAACTGTGATGCTTTATTTCAGTGGTTCCCAAACTAGGGTTAGTTGAGAGGGTAGCAGGGGGTCCGCAAAACGATTAGGGATTGCAATTTATTTCCCCAAAAAGCACAAGCTGTACGGAGTGTACTGCTTCAAGGGCCAAAACTGAGCTGCAAACACACACACACACACACACACACACACACACACACACACACACACACACACACACACACACACACAGGAGGAATTTCAAACAAACTGTGATGCTTTATTTCAGTGGTTCCCAACCTAGGGGTAGTTGAGGGGATTGCAGGGGGTCCGCAAAACAATTATGGATTGCAATATATAATATTTCCACGCATAAAACATTTGTGAAATACATTTTCGTAAGCCTGGTGTCCGTGGTAACAGTTCCTCCCTGGTGTTTAATGTAACCGGTGTTGGGGTGGTTACTCAAAAGAAGTAACGCATTACACATTGTTAGTAACTTTACTTTGGATTACTCTGTAACCTGAGATGCACCATGAAAAGCAATATAAAGTTAAACCTCATTTATGCTCAGATCAGCACAAATCCTTAATCTAATGATGCTGCACACTCTGTTTTCTGCTCTCTATTTGCATGGTCAGGTAGAGACAAACTACATCTACCGGTACCGTGGCTGCAGAACTGCTTTAGGAGAGACACGTGAAAGAAACAAAAACGGCTCACACTAAACACCGGCCAATACATTTCTCATGGATTTAGATCTGGTGATCCACCGCAGCCACAATGGGTTTTGTTATCCTTGCAAATAATTGTCTGAAGCCAGCATAGCTGCAGCAGCACCAGAGCTCCAAACACGGGATAAAAGGTCGGGTAAAATACAATAACAAAGGGTTTAATACAACACAAATGTAGGTGAATCTTCATTTACAGATTGGCGACTAGTTCAAGGGAGTCCAAAAAAGGTTGGGAACCACTGCTTTAGTTCATGGAAACCTTGCATTGTAATGTGGGATCAACACATCGTTTACACATATTTAATGTTGTTATTATTTAATCCAGGCGAGGGTGGGAAGATATCACAGCTAACCGTAAAACAACGGACAATCAAAAAGAAAAGGAAAGGACACGTCTGCAACTCCATGTCCGACGGAAACTTTGGGCACTTATCTTGTTCTGTTCAAGACCTACACAAAGAATCCTCAGATCATCAGGTAGGAAATCAAGCCCTGCACAACTAAAAAAATGATCTTCTCCGTCCCTACGTAACAAGGTGCTACTACTGGTACTTTGTACTTCATCACACCGTCCAGTATTTTCTGTTTTTATACAACCGTGTTGGACCAAACATCGTCACCTAAATAAGGAAGAAGTCCAACCTTTGTTTATGTTTTTTCTAAGTATGTAGGATGTTATTATCTAGAAATGTACTTCTGTTTATGACTATTTTTTTATATACTGTAGACATTATTATTTTCCTTGTCTTATCGGCCAAACTCTCCAAGTCTCTTTGGTTTACATAACATAACGACAGTGGTAAAAATAAAAATAAAGTATGAATTTTGCACTGAAGACGATGTAGACAGTCGCTGTGCAGAAATAGAAAACGCCTGGCATGATTAGAAACAGTTCTGCTGAGTGTGGCTTCATCTTAGCATGACTTAGCACCAAGCAGCCGTCAGTGCAGATCTACACACGATATATATCTATCTAGCGCCTTGAAAACTGCTATTTTTGATACAAATACTGTAGTTTCTTATAGTGAAAGAGCATTAGTGACCTCAGCACTCGGTACGTAACTCCGTATGAATGTTTTTTGTGCAGGAATCACTTGTTATATCTTCTGATTGGAACGTTTTGCTGCCAAAACTTGAAGTGGCTGCAACACTCATTACTACATATTCAAAGTAAAATGTTCAAATTGCATGAATTTTGCATCTTGTTGCTTCTTTCCATTCACGTTGTACGATATCGTGCCACCTTTAACGTTTGCTAGATGCACAATCAAGTGTCCAGAAGACATTTGATTCTCAACCATAACTCATAAAGTTTGGACTCAATATATTTTCTTGACTAAAACTACCCATAAATGACCACGTGATGCAAAGATCTTCATGCAAAGACTCAACAAAAGGGGACACTGTATTTGCTCCAACAGTAGATTAAGATTCCCCCTCTTCTGAATAACTCATGCAGATTTTCCTCGTGAGGTTTTTGCTGTACACACATTGTTGTTGATTCACGGAGTTACGTAGGGAGAGCTGAGGTCACGGATGGGATCGAGCCAGATGCTGAGTGTTCGGCTCATTGATCGCTATCTGAGCTCTGCAGAGACCCAGCAGGCCTGCAGCCAACCTGCAAACTGTTAGAAACACATTGAAAAAAACACCAAGGGTTCTTCCATGTAAGGGTATCAGAGAAGTGCAGATTGATCAGGAATTAGCTCACTGTACGCAGTCCGGACAGGTCATCATCTCTGCTTGGCTTCAAATTTGACAAGCCACTGGACTATCGGACACTCTTATCTCTGCAGAACTGCTGCACACGATATGTAATGATTAGACAGAGTGGGAAATGAAAAGGTGATTTAACGGCCCTAAGCTACGCTTCGCTCCCACAATGCAGTTCGGCGAAGCGTGACGTCACCCCATTCAAAGTGAATGGGCAGAAGCGTTGAAGCTTCAACGCACGCCGCTGTGTGGACGGGCCGTTACAGAACAGCAGCTGCAAAATAAAACACTCACTGAAGAGTCTGCTGCAGGATTGCAAAACTAAGAGATGTTTCCTTTTACGTGTGTTATTGGAAGTCTAAACAGTTTGCAAACAGTGTTAAGTGTCAGTTTATTTAACGGATAGTTTGACATTTTTAAGAGTGCAACCTCACTGCAAAAGACGTGAGAAAATTCCTGCTTTTGCCTGAGAAAAAAGTTGATTCGTCTTACTCCCTGTAAAGATAGAACATTTTGTTTTTACTTGTGTTTGTGTACAGATTAAAGAAATGGACAATAAGTACAATTCAGAAAGACAGATTGACACCAAAGTTGATTCTGTCTGTGTTAAATATGAGGCTAAAACCAGCAGCTGATTAGCTAGCCTAGCTCTTTCCAACGGTAACAATATCCACATATCAGTAGCTCTAATGTCTACAAATTACATTGGGAAGAAAAATGTTAGTTGATAGACTTTAGAAGTGCTGGTCTGGGCATTTTTAAAACGTTTGGCTAGCTGTTTCTCCTTGTTTCCAGTCTCTTTGCTAAGCTAAGCTAACCACCTGCTGGATCCAGCTTCATAATTAGCATACACATGAGAGTATATTTACGTTCAGTGATTGTACGTATTTCTTATAATGTCAAGCTATTCCTTAAAAGCTTAAAATAATCTGTTGCCTGTTATTTTTTCTGTACAATCTGACCGATGCTTATACCTGCAGCTTACAAGACAAACCTTAGGGACCCAAAGACAAAAGGACAATAAAACCGATCATAAAACATGACTCTGCCTCCGTTTCTGTGCACTCATGGCTCATTGAGTTCGCCTATTATCACAAATCACGACATCTTATGAGCAATCACTCTGCAGCTACGCTAACGGTAAAGTCAGCAGAGTTGATGTAATGGGCTTTAGCTCTGGTGTAGTTCCTG
Source organism: Dissostichus eleginoides (assembly GCA_031216635.1). Lineage (NCBI taxonomy): Eukaryota > Metazoa > Chordata > Actinopteri > Perciformes > Nototheniidae > Dissostichus > Dissostichus eleginoides. The sequence goes on along the minus strand of CM062282.1, from coordinate 3,381,370 downwards.
GGTAATACAGTAATGTTTCCAAAGGGAGGGGCGCTGCTGCCTGCACACACGAATGTTTTCCTGCAGAAACACCAAGGCCATTCATGGCGCTGATTCGCTAACGGGAAAACAACCGTATTGCCAAAGCACGGGACTGTTGTAGGAGCCGAGTGACGGCATGTTGGTGACGTCTGGGTTTTTTATGTTGATTCATGTTCACACGCTGGTTGCTAGGGAGGCCGTTTGTTTTAACGGTAAGATACACAGGTCAGCATTCATGCACACTTCTAAATACGCATACAACATTTTCTACAATAATACAAAGGTGAAACAAAAAAAAAAACTCATAGTGTATACTTCTTTAGCAAATTCTTTACTATTTAATAATAATGTACAACCTTTAAAAAGTAGTTTTCAGCCAATAACACTCTATACACACTATAAAAACATAGTTGGAAGCAAGAAAATCCCTAATAAATAATGTTTATTGACCTTACATTAATACATTTCAATTACCTTATCATAGTATATTTATTGTATGAACTTTGCATTAAAATGAATATCCAAAACATGTATACCAGTGTGAGAAACACTGCACCAGGTAGGCCTAAGGAAATGTGGATTAATTCACCCCTAAAAAAAAGTGCCATACAAATGCAATACAAAAACGGTAACTTCACACATGCCGGATGAACACCGTGTTTTAACTTTAACTCACTTTGCTGCAGTCTTGTTCAGGTGTCCAGGACTCTGTGATAGAAGTGAGTCTGGGTGTGTTCATACGTGAAACATGGATTCAAGTAAAACAAATCTCACATAGAGAGACACCTTCTCACAGATAAAGAGAAGTTAATAGAGTTCTGGTTACAGGCTATAGCAGTTTGCTGGTACTGGTGATAATAAAAAAAAGTAATATTGATAATATTAAACATGTTTGACGTAACAACAACAGGCTTAGATCACAGGATTGCGCCATAGTTAGCAATCTAGTGATTTTATTCCAAAAATTGGACATTTCTAATTGCTAGTTTGAAATATTCTTCCAAACAGCATGATGTTACAGTATAGCATGCATTTAGAGTCAAATAGACAACCAAGCTAGTTTGCTTGTGCTGGCATTAGCCGGTCACTTAGCATTAGCAGGTGTCTTAGCATTAGCTTGTGACTTAGCATTAGCATGTGACTTAGCATTAGCATGTGACTTAGCAATAGCTTGTGATTTAGCACTAGATGGTGATTTAGCGTAAGCCGATGACTTAGCACTAGCTGGTGACTTAGCATTGTGTTATAATAATAATAATACATTTAATTTCTAAGCGCTTTTTCAGGTGCTCATAGACACTTTACAGTGGTATTAAAAAGGAAATAAAATATAAAAAGTTGAATTAAAATATTAAAACAACAACACAATATTATTCACACATTAAAAAGCCATTCTGAAGAAGTGTGTTTTGATCAGTTATGGTATGCTAACGGTATGCTAACGGTACTTAGCCTGCGTGGTACGTCGTTCCTCTTCATCTCCACTTTCCAATCCAAATACTGTAAGGCCATGGCCATTTTTTTATGTCACACATGCATTTGATCCGTTGTAGATGCATCAATAATGGTAAGTTAAACATTGTAGGTTGTGTTCATGCAATTTGTGAAATAAAAGACGACACAAACACAGGCCGTGTTATGATCATTCCTATTATTGCACACACAGCTGACAATGACTCTGAAACCATGATGAAGGACATCTTTCTTTACAGTTACTCAAAATGGAGAAAGAAACAACGATTACATAAAAATAGGCTCTTATGCCAAAGATACAGTAAACCACATAAAAAAAGCATTTACACTGACAGACAATATATAAAAAGGAAAACGTATGAAGAGGAGAAGGTAAAAACAAAGCTTGTCTCTATGATGGCGTATCCGGACTATTGTAGGTTTAAAAAAAAAAGAAAAGACATCCATATTTCAAGGAACAATCAAGAGATTAAAGTCGTATATGTACACACAAACTTGGATAAAGTCTCTGAGGTTATAACACCAGACATTTGCAGGAAAACGCTGCAATAAAATATTACAGTCGGTGTCAAAACATCTGCATTTATTTTAGTTTCAAGTAGCGCAAAAGCCAAAAAACTATAGAAAATTCCCCCAAATGTACTTTTTAATGTATTAAAGATCATGTTTTATACTTCTTATATAACAAAATCCAATTTATTTAATTTCCATCTATGTATTTTGTATAAACCATTAGATTTATCTCGCAAAGTTTGTCAGAGAATTTTCTTTTTTTATTGAACATTTTGTGAGTTTTTTGCAACTTGAATTTAACACTTTAATCTGAATGAATATCAGAGTTTTATCCTTTTTAAATGTCATTTTTAAAAACGTTTTTCTTGGATTATCTTCCCCTTCTATGGCTCCTTATTTGTATTTGTTTTAACCTACAATGGTCCTAATGCACTCTCGTATTTTCACGTTCCTTTATTCAATGGATTTTAAAACACAGATTCCAGATCTGTAGCAAAACGCAACATCTTTAAGCTCAAAACCCAACACGTATTCGAAGAAAAGGAGAATTTGGAGGTGAATTTGAGTCAATAAAAAGCATCTCGACAAATGCTATGAGATCTGTAAACAGCAAGACCTTTATTTAACATCACAGTCAAAACATAGTTTTTAAAGTATACAATAACTTAATTTCTTATGGCTTCGTATAGTATCTATATTATATATCCTATGATTAATAGCACATACACATTCATAATAATCTCCTCTTCAGATTCGTGTGCCGCTCTTTAAATCTCCCTCTCCCTTTTATTTAAAAAAACTTTTCTCAAGCTGAAATATTTTGTACAAAAATCTACACGTGGAAATCAGCTGGTGGAAACGGGTCTTAATGAGCAGCAACAAACTGAGACGCGACACGTTGGGAAATGTTCTTAATAATAATAATTTAAAGTGATGAATTCATGCTTTTTCAAAACTACTGGACTGGTTCTTATAAAAAGAAACCATTCAAGTATTTTAATATTGTGCTCTAAGTTCCCAACGTTAAATTAAAGGCACCTTGTGCAGTTTATGGCACTTTTAATCAATGTTTTTAAGAGTTGGTCCCTTTTTTCCATATCACAAACTAAAATAACCTCCACTGCGTACCTTTAAAAAAAAGATTGAAAGATGTGTTCAGGTCCTAAACTAAAGAAAGGAAACACAAGACTTGTTTCCGCTGCACGGCTCGACTCAACTCTACTTTCTTTTGGTTTTCCATCAGCAAAATGTCTGGATAGTACCGGGTACTTTCTTCTTTTAAAAAGCCAAGCTACCACCAATAGCTACCGAAATATCACGGCTAGCTTTATTGGATCCTAACACGTCCGGTATGGATTTATTCTGCAGATACTCCGGGTAAAAACAGACATTTTGATCTACGTCAAAGTCCAAAATGTGGCTTGTAACGGATAAGGTAAGGCTTGGTTTTAGCTTTAAAAAGAGTGAGGAGACAGCACGATATAAAGCAGACAATAAAATACGTTTTTCCAAAAATGGTGAACCGCAGCCAACACTAGAGGTGCTTCAAACATAAATTCACCGAAAGAAAATGACATTAGTGGTATTCAAGATCAGCGGAGGTCATAGAGAAAGAAACTATTTTGCATGCAGGAGTTGCGGAAATAAAAATGGCAACCTGCAAAACCACTTTAGGTAATTTGAAGTGCGTACGTTCGACTGTTTGGTTCTTGATAAAGATCCAAAGAGTGTCACAGTTAAGATTTCTTGGCAGTTTGACGCAACAAAGCTATGATGGGATACTAAGAGTCCCGTCGACATTGGAAAACTAATTCTAGAAAAGCACCAGGTACCAAAATTGAGTCGAATCGAGCTGGATCGTGCAGAGGAAACCTGACGTTTCTCAGACGTCTTGTGTGATAATGATCATTAAAAGTCTTCCCGTTTGGAGCGTTGTGACTCGATGTAATCTGTGAAGAACTAAGATATGAAACTAACTTCTCACTAGTGTTACGGTTCAGATCCTGGAGTGTTTTTGGGGGACAATGTACGTGTGAAGCACCATTAACAGTTCATTGCATCTCTCTGTCTAAAGATGCCTCTGGACCAAACAGAACTGTGTTCGGCTGATTTACAAACGCTCTGATCAGTGCCTCATCTCTTCCTCGTCGTGCGTTTGCTGCTGTTGTCTCTTCTCCCTCTGGAAAGGGTTCCAGATGTTCTGAAAGAAGCTGAAACTCTGCTTCTGCTCCTCGTTTTCATTCCGTTTCTGGGGACTCTTGGTGTGGTGGATGTGCTGGATTTCCTGCTCGTTGTTCTGGTTGTTGCGGCGCCGGAGAGTCATTAACTTGTGGTAAGTTGCGGCTGGGAAAAGGCAGAAAAAAGAGCGTTAAAAAGTGAAACATTTTGAAATGTTCATGGAGCCTCATGCTAGTAATAGAGACATACACAGGAGAGCAATACATAGCCATCTCTGCTTATCTTATTATCTTATCTCAGACTGTGGAGATCTCAGATTTGGTGAATGACTCACGGCTCGTGCAGGTGACTTTCGGGGCGTCCCATTGGCCGTTTTCCCGGCAGCGGATGGTGGGGGCGTGTCTCTGGATGAAGCCCTGTTCACAGTGATATCGCAGCAGCGTGTTGATCTCGTAGCGAGGCTTCATCGCCCCGAACACCCGAGCATCCTTCACCATGGGGGGCTGCTCACAGGAGACTGAGGGGGGGGACAGAAATGGAGGATTACACTTCAAGAAATATATTTTAAAGACACTAGAGGAAGCAAAGCAAGCTGTGAATAAAACCAGATGTGTAATGATTAGTCAACTAATTGATAAATCTATCAACACAAAATAATTGCGGACCAAATAGTTGTTTTTTATTAAAGAATGACAGTTAATGGCATCTCAAATTGTTATAATCCCTGTTTTTTGAACCACTAGTATGCCCCCTTGGACGGTTTGGAAGACAATTTTTCATTTAAAAAAAAAGGGCCAGCTATTCTGGTAATGTATTAATTGTCAAAGTTGTTTTTCTTGCAAAAAAAAGAATAAAATGTTGTTTTCGGACTCCCAAATGTAAGCCTTCCTACTACTTCCATTCTTGCAAGGATTAATAAATACATGGATCCTGATATTGAAGCTCAAGCCGGGGACGAGTGATATTTTTCTAACAACCTTAATGCCGCTTTAAACAACTAAAAAAGTGTCTCTGCAGTCTGATATTTGACAAAACTCCCCCACAGTTTTTCTGAGGCTCTTTGCAGTGTTTATCAGTGTCTGGATGTACCTGTTCCCTTCTTGCAGGTGAAGGTCAGGTGTGTCAGTGTCTGGATGTACCTCTTCCCTTCTTGCAGGTGAAGGTCAGGTGTGTCAGTGTCTGGATTTACCTGTTCCCTTCTTGCAGGTGAAGGTCAGGTGTGTCAGTGTCTGGATGTACCTCTTCCCTTCTTGCAGGTGAAGGTCAGGTGTGTCAGTGTCTGGATGTACCTCTTCCCTTCTTGCAGGTGAAGGTCAGGTGTGTCAGTGTCTGGATGTACCTGTTCCCTTCTTGCAGGTGAAGGTCAGGTGTGTTAGTGTCTGGATGTACCTCTTCCCTTCTTGCAGGTGAAGGTCAGGTGTGTCAGTGTCTGGATGTACCTGTTCCCTTCTTGCAGGTGAAGGTCAGGTGTGTCAGTGTCTGGATGTACCTCTTCCCTTCTTGCAGGTGAAGGTCAGGTGTGTCAGTGTCTGGATGTACCTCTTCCCTTCTTGCAGGTGAAGGTCAGGTGTGTCAGTGTCTGGATGTACCTCTTCCCTTCTTGCAGGTGAAGGTCAGGTGTGTATCAGTGTCTGGATGTACCTCTTCCCTTCTTGCAGGTGAAGGTCAGGTATGTCAGTGTCTGGATGTACCTCTTCCCTTCTTGCAGGTGAAGGTCAGGTATGTCAGTGTCTGGATGTACCTCTTCCCTTCTTGCAGGTGAAGGTCAGGTGTGTCAGTGTCTGCATGTACCTCTTCCCTTCTTGCAGGTGAAGGTCAGGTGTGTCAGTGTCTGGATGTACCTGTTCCCTTCCTGCAGGTGAAGGTCAGGTGTGTCAGTGTCTGGATGTACCTCTTCCCTTCTTGCAGGTGAAGGTCAGGTGTGTCAGTGTCTGGATGTACCTCTTCCCTTCTTGCAGGTGAAGGTCAGGTGTGTCAGTGTCTGGATGTACCTCTTCCCTTCTTGCAGGTGAAGGTCAGGTGTGTCAGTGTCTGGATGTACCTGTTCCCTTCTTGCAGGTGAAGGTCAGGTGTGTTAGTGTCTGGATGTACCTCTTCCCTTCTTGCAGGTGAAGGTCAGGTGTGTCAGTGTCTGGATGTACCTCTTCCCTTCTTGCAGGTGAAGGTCAGGTGTGTCAGTGTCTGGATGTACCTCTTCCCTTCTTGCAGGTGAAGGTCAGGTGTGTCAGTGTCTGGATGTACCTCTTCCCTTCTTGCAGGTGAAGGTCAGGTGTGTATCAGTGTCTGGATGTACCTCTTCCCTTCTTGCAGGTGAAGGTCAGGTATGTCAGTGTCTGGATGTACCTCTTCCCTTCTTGCAGGTGAAGGTCAGGTATGTCAGTGTCTGGATGTACCTCTTCCCTTCTTGCAGGTGAAGGTCAGGTGTGTCAGTGTCTGCATGTACCTCTTCCCTTCTTGCAGGTGAAGGTCAGGTGTGTCAGTGTCTGGATGTACCTGTTCCCTTCCTGCAGGTGAAGGTCAGGTGTATCAGTGTCTGGATGTACCTCTTCCCTTCTTGCAGGTGAAGGTCAGGTGTGTCAGTGTCTGGATGTACCTCTTCCCTTCTTGTAGGTGAAGGTCAGGTGTGTCAGTGTCTGCATGTACCTCTTCCCTTCTTGCAGGTGAAGGTCAGGTGTGTCAGTGTCTGGATGTACCTCTTCCCTTCTTGCAGGTGAAGGTCAGGTGTGTCAGTGTCTGGATGTACCTCTTCCCTTCTTGCAGGTGAAGGTCAGGTGTGTCAGTGTCTGCATGTACCTGTTCCCTTCTTGCAGGTGAAGGTCAGGTGTGTCAGTGTCTGCATGTACCTCTTCCCTTCTTGCAGGTGAAGGTCAGGTGTGTTAGTGTCTGGATGTACCTGTTCCCTTCTTGCAGGTGAAGGTCAGGTGTGTTAGTGTCTGGATGTACCTGTTCCCTTCTTGCAGGTGAATGTCAGGTGTGTTAGTGTCTGGATGTACCTGTTCCCTTCTTGCAGGTGAAGGTCAGGTGTGTCAGTGTCTGGATGTACCTCTTCCCTTCTTGCAGGTGAAGGTCAGGTGTGTTAGTGTCTGGATGTACCTCTTCCCTTCTTGCAGGTGAAGGTCAGGTGTGTTAGTGTCTGGATGTACCTCTTCCCTTCTTGCAGGTGAAGGTCAGGTGTGTCAGTGTCTGGATGTACCTCTTCCCTTCTTGCAGGTGAAGGTCAGGTGTGTCAGTGTCTGCATGTACCTCTTCCCTTCTTGCAGGTGAAGGTCAGGTGTGTCAGTGTCTGCATGTACCTCTTCCCTTCTTGCAGGTGAAGGTCAGGTGTGTCAGTGTCTGGATGTACCTCTTCCCTTCTTGCAGGTGAAGGTCAGGTGTGTATCAGTGTCTGCATGTACCTCTTCCCTTCTTGCAGGTGAAGGTCAGGTGTGTCAGTGTCTGGATGTACCTGTTCCCTTCTTGCAGGTGAAGGTCAGGTGTGTCAGTGTCTGGATGTACCTCTTCCCTTCTTGCAGGTGAAGGTCAGGTGTGTCAGTGTCTGGATGTACCTCTTCCCTTCTTGCAGGTGAAGGTCAGGTGTGTTAATGTCTGGATGTACCTGTTCCCTTCTTGCAGGTGAAGGTCAGGTGTGTCAGTGTCTGGATGTACCTCTTCCCTTCTTGCAGGTGAAGGTCAGGTGTGTCAGTGTCTGGATGTACCTCTTCCCTTCTTGCAGGTGAAGGTCAGGTGTGTTAGTGTCTGGATGTACCTGTTCCCTTCTTGCAGGTGAAGGTCAGGTGTGTTAGTGTCTGGATGTACCTGTTCCCTTCTTGCAGGTGAAGGTCAGGTGTGTCAGTGTCTGCATGTACCTCTTCCCTTCTTGCAGGTGAAGGTCAGGTGTGTCAGTGTCTGCATGTACCTCTTCCCTTCTTGCAGGTGAAGGTCAGGTGTGTCAGTGTCTGCATGTACCTGTTCCCTTCTTGCAGGTGAAGGTCAGGTGTGTCAGTGTCTGGATGTACCTCTTCCCTTCTTGCAGGTGAAGGTCAGGTGTGTCAGTGTCTGGATGTACCTGTTCCCTTCTTGCAGGTGAAGGTCAGGTGTGTTAGTGTCTGGATGTACCTGTTCCCTTCTTGCAGGTGAAGGTCAGGTGTGTCAGTGTCTGGATGTACCTGTTCCCTTCTTGCAGGTGAAGGTCAGGTGTGTCAGTGTCTGCATGTACCTCTTCCCTTCTTGCAGGTGAAGGTCAGGTGTGTTAGTGTCTGGATGTACCTCTTCCCTTCTTGCAGGTGAAGGTCAGGTGTGTTAGTGTCTGGATGTACCTGTTCCCTTCTTGCAGGTGAAGGTCAGGTGTGTGTCAGTGTCTGGATGTACCTGTTCCCTTCTTGCAGGTGAAGGTCAGATGATAGTTGCAGGGAACGTCGTTCCACTGCCCCCCCTCGTGCCAGATCATCACCACACAGTCCTCTCCCGACTGGAAGAAGCTGTCGGGCTGGTTCGGCCTCCAGTGGTCGTATTGCTGAGGGAACACAAATAAAAACAAAATGCATCTTCACAAAGCTGCAAACAGAGCTGTTGTTCAGAGAATTTTTAGAGGTACTTGGTTTTCACAGGACAAAGCTACCAACACCAGTAAAATGCTGAGTAAATAGTAAAACATAATACCTGAAGGATCTCTGAATTAAGTCTGAAGTATAACATTTAAATGTGTAAAAATTAACTGTCACTAAAGAGCACATTTTGAAAAATATGTCCAAAAACAAATGTGAAACGTGTCTCAACACTTTGGATAATTATGTGCAAAAAGTCCAAATGCATGAGTAAAATTGTACGAGGAGACGGAGACATGTCCAAAATGCATTACAAATATTTACGAACAACTAACAAATAATGCTCTTTTAGAATATGATGCTTTGCTGCAGATGAAACTAGCCAACAGTATATGAAGAAGGGGGAAGAGCATAACCTTACCAACAGAAACATGCAAAAAGAAAGTTTCAAAAACACTCGAACAGATGTATGAAAACAACAATCATTAAACGTGTAAAATGTTTGAGAAATTCTTAAAGAATTACGTGAAAAATGTATTGTTAGAAATCTCAAAAGGTTATAAGAAATAGAAAAAAACAAAACATCTCATAGACAACTATAAGAGCTCATTTAACATGTGACTGGATGTAGTTCCCAGAGAGAGCAGACAGTGGTGCTGCAGGCCGGGAAACCAAAGCCATCGGCTCTAATCTACAATCTGCCGTTTATATGCAGGAGGAACTAATCTGCTTTAGGTTAAAACAGGAAAATGAACATGTTAGCGTCATACAACATCACTTTAAGTTAAACGGGTGTGCCTGTGTTCGGGATGAAAACACCGTCTCAGGTTTCAGACCTTCAGAGAGTCTCCACATGTTCAACAGCTGACGCACAAAACTGTGTCTTCATGACTGAAAAACTCCAGAGTGCAGCGGCTGGTCAGGAGGTCAGATGTCTGACCCTTCAATCTTCAAAAGAAAAGTTAAACTGCGGTCGCTAAATAGCAGAAATGGATACGATAGTCATGATGAAGTCATTAAAACACCATCATTGCAATATACTTTCCAAATACAATCTTTTACGTTTTGAAAACCTTGTTCTGCGTTCAAGAGTTCCATTGGTGTTCAGGATCCTTTACAATGCGACAGCACCACCACGGAGGCAGCTTCTTTCAGTGGCAGAAACTCAAGATTTGTATTAAACACAGATATAACCGTCCCTCTGTGTCTTTGAACAATCTGCATTTTCATTTACGGCCATCAAACACTGGAATATTCTTCCAGTTGATCTTAAAACCTGCACTGACTCTCACTCTTTATCTGATGGTGCAAATAAAATGATATGAAGCGAACATGAATTACACTTTCATCTGAGTCTTTCCATTGTAATTGTATTGTAGTATTGTATTGACCTGTACTTGAATCTGTTGTGTAACTGTTTGTGTGATAGAGAGGATGACATGTTTGTAGTGTGTGTTGCTTGGTACGTGCCTCAGGACTGCAGATGGAAATGAGCTCAAATCTGGCATCAAAAACATCTGTTCTCTTTTCTGAGATGAATGTATTTGTATGCATGGTCTTTGTTCAAATAAATACATAAACATAATGAAATATTTGATGTTTACCGCTGATATTTACAAATGGATCTATGTTAAATAAACGTTTTGATGACGAGACCTCTTGTTTACCTCCCATGTCATGAACAAATATACTTTTTAATATCTGTTTATATGATTCAAGTTTAAATAAGTAGCATGCTTCCTCCTGTATGGTGACTCTAGTCTCTGGATTCTCTTCAGTAGCCGGGTCAGGTTTCTTAGAAAGAAAACTTCCTGTTGGGTTTTAAATGTGTTTTTAAAGAGCTTGGCGACTCACCCAGAACACTAGATCTAGATTGAGCAATCACTCTACAGTTTAGAGGAATAATAACTATTTAAAGTTGACTTGTCTGTGAATAGGAGACTCACAAACCGCCGTCTACAGTCAAGCCTCCTGCTGATGCATCCTGAGAGGAACGTGGACTTTTTAATCTACAGAACGATGATTTTACAGGCAAAATGCAAGCCCTTGTTCTAATCCCATAGATAAAACACCTCCACAGACTGATAAATATATAACATCTCCTCACCATCGGCCTCCCGTCGGTCCATCTGAAGTCTCTCTCAAACATCTTGTCGCTCAGACCGAGCCACTGGTAGTCACTGCCCATACCTGAGAGGGAAACACACCACAGTCTTTTAATCACTGTTTCATTAGGATCCCCCTTTAGCATTAGCATTAGCCATTGTTCCTGGGGTCAACCCCATGGATGCATTGGTCCACACACACATTAACACACTTCTCCATAGTTTCTCCTTGGATGACAGGACTTAAAACATTCACACTGTACATTTGATATTTATATTTCATTGAATATTCCATCCCTTAACAGAAAAGTTGGTCCTTCAAAAGTGTTTTTATTTATCAGACAGTTTAAAGATTGTTTATCTTCACGGTCATCCGTATATTTTTCTTACTCTCTAATGCCGGTTTATTTCTACTTCTATTTTGAGATGTTTCTATTTCAGAATTGTTTATTTCTATTCTTTTAATTTGTTATGATGTGCAAAGCCTTGGTTTGTTTTCTGCAGCTGCAACGAAAGAATGGCCCAAATTGGGATTAATAAAGTACATTTTATTTTACAGAAACAAACACAAGGTTAACAATCAAACAACTGCTGTCATTAATTAATACAACTCTTCTACTACTGCTAAATAATAAAAGACCTGACAGTTATATGTATATACCCTGCGCTTTGAGACATTTCTAGATAAGGAACCCTTGTTTCTTACACCATGACTCATGTTTCACGGTACATACAAACTAAGACTCATTTCAATTACAGTTTCTGAAACCAAGATATTGTTTTAACAAAAGTTGGAACCATTGTTTGGTGTTCTCCAAAGCAAACACTTCTCCAGGACTTTATAACAGAGGGCTTGGAGAGGAAGGATGTGATGATTTACGAGGCTGTGGTTCCGACATTTGTGCTAGCTGTGGTGAATAACCGGGAGAGAAATCAGAGGAAAAGTTTCGAGACTGAGCTGTGATTTAAGGACTGGCTCGAGTCCATTTCATCTCCGTTTCCCAGATAAACGGAGACACGGTTTACATGTTGCACAAGCTTTGATTGTGTATGGAAACTCTGTGTTTATCTGACTAACACTCATCACTGGATGAGAGCTCAGATTGAGTGGCTGCTTTCCAAACACTCTTCTCAAAGTGCTCTTTCCTGTAAAACATCAGCAACGCTTTACAGGATAAGTGCTTTTAAATATAGACATTTACTCACTTATAAAGTTTAGTGTATCAATGGCAGGCACCAAATGGACAAAATGGAAGTCATTAAAGACAGTTTTTCAACTATTTGGGTCCCAGACTGGGAGTTTAGGCACTCAAATCCAATCTGTATGTCCAAGCATCATGGGAGGTATTGCAAAGACATGTCTTCCATTATTGACCCATTGTATTGTAGAACCGTGTGCCTGCAACACTGTGCTAAATACTGTGAGTTTAAGTTAAACAAGGAACCACAGATGTTTCCTCTTTACAGTTTAATTTTCATCATACTTTTGATTCTTTTAAACCAATGGTGACTGATCCCCTCTCTGTCTCTCCTACCTGAAGACACTGTGTACAAGAATATAAACAACAAATTCAAAGTTTAAATTGGGTCGCTAATACCCATTGATAAACGGCTAAGAGTGTGCTTTACATAGATTGTTATACTTCATATGTAAACTTATTTTATTTGGTGAAGCAGGTTTTATTGTGCTAATGTGTTAGCCGTTTATCAAAGGGTATTAGCCTAAGAGACTGAAACGACCCAATTTATTGTTTATTTTCTTGTAGTTACACGGTGTCTTCAGAGAGAGAAATAAAACCGTCAAAGACATCAGTATGTTTCGAGGCCTTGTTCATTGGACCGGTGTAGCTACATTCAGTTTTTCTACATGGACACCAATGCAAACGAGCATTTGGTGGAGTTGCCATGACCCCAGGTGATAATAAGTACAGGTAAAATGTCTTCACAACTGGTAGGAATGATAGAAAAAGCTTTGAGCTATATGCTAACGTACCATCTTAGATACCATCTTAGTTTAGCTTGTTAGCTGCTCACATTGGCTAATTATCAGTTAACACAAAGTACATTTGAGGCTAATGGGAATGTCACAAGTTCTTCTCTTTGTATGCTTATTGACTCATAAGGGACTATAAAAGGTATTTCTATTCATTCTGGTGCTTAAATTAGTGTCTGAACCACATTTCTTCCCATGGTTGGTGAGATATTCCACAGAAAGCTATATAACTGTAAATCTAATGATCGGGCTAGAGTAAGAGTCAGAGCTTCACCAAAGTAAGAAGGATTCATCCTCTGGAGAACATGAACGTCTGAATTAAATTTCATGGAAAACTATCCGATAGTTGATGAGATATTTTGGTTTGAACCAAAGTGATTGAGTGTTGGACCCTAAAGATGGACATTGCTAGTGTGAATATTAACACACACACATATATAATAGCAAATGAGAAACATTTACCGTGTCCGCCTCTTGAACCCTGTGTAGATTATTTTCCTGCCGACACCAACGTTATACGTGCACGTGATTGAGTGTTGGACCCTAAAGATGGACATTGCCATTCCGCCAAGCCACTACTAAGGCTAAAAATGTTCTTCTGATGCATTGGATGTTAAACAGGGTTTTACTGAGTCTTAATTTCTTGGGATTAGAGACTGAATTAAAAGGTAGAGCGTTTAGCCTACATGCTAACATCGAGAGACGTTGTTTAAATGCCTCCTCGTGGACTTACGGTTGACGTAGATCTGCTCCTCTGAGGACAGGATGCTGGTCAGGTGGGCTCCGTGCAGACGGCACTCTCTCTCTGCAGCGTCCCACGTCCGCCGGTGAGTGAAGTATTTATAGCAGTGAGACTGAAACTTCTGCCAGCCGAACCCACACAGCTCGGTGTCTGCAGAGAGGGGAAACATACAGAGTTAAAGAACTGGGAATGCATTGATTATAACTGGGTATTTTGGTCAACTATATTATATCTATTGAAGCCAGATGAAGCCAATCAGCGTACATGACAGAATAACATTTCTTGACATCACTTTCTACAACCTATAAGAATGAAAGACTATTCAAACATAAAGAGTAGTCCTCTTAAAACATCTGGCTGCACACAATCCCACTTTGTGGCAGATTAAAGAAGTTTCTAAAGTATATATATATGGAAATATAAAAGTAACAGGCAACGACAACAGAGATTCTAAATCTTGTAGGTCAGGTTTGAATGCACTTAGAGTAACCAGCTAAATACGCTCAAAAACCAGCTCAATATGCTCAATAACCAGCTAGAAAGCGCTCAATAACCAGCTAGAAAGCGCTCAATAACCAGCTAGAAAATGCACAAAAAGAGTCCATATCAAGGTCCAAATAGATCCACTAGTCCAGAAGTTATAGTACAGTTCAGAGTCTTTAACTAGATTCCATATCTCCAACTTGATAATGTATAAAATATGCGCCAAAAATGTAATAAGTGCAAACAATCAAGACGGCAAGAAGAGCCAGAATCCTGGGAGTGCGTTAGCGTCAAATAAACCAAACCTTTTTAAATGCAAAATGCAGAAATATGCTTTTTTTCCTTCCTGCTTTTGCAGCTTCACAACTGGACAACATTCATTCTTTACTTCTCATCAAACTCTGTTGTCCAGTTCTCAGAAAAACTGAAAAACAGAGATGAGGTCCAGCTGTGGGACAATGAGCTCAGTAACACACAGTTGGACTTCATTAACCTCCACAAACCTCCAGTTGTCTGCAGGTCACACACATGCACACACTAACACACACATTTGGTTTAATATACAATGACTGTAAGCCATACAATCAGTTCAGTGCTTTGTGGGACTCGGCGGTAAACAATGGAGGTTTTGTATCAGCGGCTTCTGTGCTAATGAAGACGTGATGGAAAGTTGCCGTTGGGTTTTAGCTATCGTCAACCCGCCATTTCTTATTAAGTCCTCTGTGAAGCATCTGGAGGGTCAGGTGAGGTCTGCACACATTTAATTTGGGACTCTGCTTTTGGCAAAGTACAGAATAAGTTGAGGACATGAATAGCAGGAGAGTCCGATGGCTGTATTTAGCAGAGTTCACTGATTCAATGCCACACAGCTGCAAGAGCTCTCTGGCAAAAATAATGGAGCAATTATCTGTTTTATACTCTGTCTTTCCACTGGCAGGAAGCGACTAAAGGACAGCTGTGTGTGTCTGTGTGTCTGCTTCAGGGTGGATAACAAACACAAAGCTCCTCTCAATAATGCACATTTCATTCCTGTTGGATATAAGACGCTGGATGTATGGAAACGCCCTGTTTAGGTCAGGGGATTTCCACTTTCTACTCACTCCACCCTCATACAATGCAATGAACTCAGAGGAAAAACACTGCAATAAAGGGTTCAAAATAAAACATATATCTTTTGTTGTGCATATTTTTCAATGTAGGTCAAGTCATCGTTATAAAAGTCATTCAGGAAGAATGTTTTGCAAAAAGGTGTACATTTGATTTACCAATAAAGACGATAATTATATGTACATTTGTTAGAATTAACATCTATTTTAGGGCATCAGTAATGATTATGTACGTATGAAATATACATAATATATAAACTCTAACAAAGGCCATGTGTTGCATCCATCCATCCATCCATCCATCCATCCATCCATCCATCCATCCATCCATCCATACATCCATCCATCCATCCATCCATCCATCCATCTTCTCCCGCTTATCTGTGGTCGGGTTGTGGAGGTAGCAGTTCCAGCAGAGAGCCCCAAACGTTCCTTTCCCTGGCCACATCAACCAGCTCTGACTGGGGGATCCCAAGGCGCTCCCAGGCCAGCGAAGAGATATAATCCCTCCACCTGGTCCTAGGTCTACCCCTCGGTCTCCTCCCAGCTGGACGTGCCTGGAACACCTCCCTAGGGAGGCGCCCAGGTGGCATCCTTACTAGGTGCCCGAACCACCTCAATTGGGTCCTTTCGACGCGAAGGAGGAGCGGTTCAACTCCGAGTCCCTCCCGGATGACTGAACTTCTCCCCTTATCCCTACGGGACACGCCAGCCACCCTGCGGAGAAAACCCATCTCGGCCGCTTGTATCCGTGTTGCATGCATCGCTGCAGGGACCTCTTTTTTACTTGTAAATGTTAAACACTTTAAAACTTTAAGAAAATGTATTTTATCGGTAAAGAAACATTTGAGTACTTCTAATAAAAGTTACTAAAAGTCAGATAAATAATCATAAGCAACTGATAAGCTGATTTAAAGTTAAAGTGCTACACTTATTATAAAGATTGTACCATGACTTTTAATCTAGTTGATGCTAAAACAGCCATTTCTTCAACGTTAGGAACCAAATCTCGCTGTAAAGAAAGAATGTGACCTTATCATTTCTCTTCTTAGACGTCGACAAATCTTATTTATCTTTAAAGAATATTAGGAGAGACATCCACTTGGTCTTTTTCTTGGAAAATATTAATCCTAGGAGCATGCCTGAGCCCTGATTAGTTGCTGAGTAATGACAGAGGAATTGGACGAGAAGCTGGAACTAATCTGCAGAGGAGCCAACGCCCTGCGTCCGAAAACAGCTGGGAGCAAGGACTGCAAACTGCATTAAGATGCACCTGTGAGAGTTATACAGAGATGGCAAAAGTACACACATCCTTTACTCAAGTAGAAGTACAGATACTCGTGTTTAAAAATACTCTGGTGAAAGTAGAAGTACTGACTAAACTTCTTTACTCAAGTAAAAGTAAAGAGGGCTTTGAAATGTACTTCAGTAAAAAGTACCCATAACTAGCAGCTGTTTTAAAGAGTACCTGACCTCCCTTTATATTAATAGAACAATAATGTCATTGTTAGCTAATGAATGTTTCCATGCTGAACAACGGCAACATGACAACGTTTTCATTGGTCCCTCTTCTTTAGAGAAGACCAGGAAATGATGGATACACGGATCGTGTTCAAATCAATAGGCACGCAATGACTCTAAATAATAATGATCACGCCACCAAACACACATTCAGACTAAAGGAACCAGCCTGTTTGGAACATGTGAGAAGTAGAAAGTACAGGTATTTGGGTTCAACATGTAAGAAGTAGAAAGTACAGGTATTTGGGTTCAACATGGAAGAAGTAGAAAGTACAGGTATTTGGGTTCAAAATGTAAGAAGTAGAAAGTACAGGTATTTGGGTTCAACATGTAAGAAGTCAAAGTAAAAAGACGTCAGAAAAATAAGTAGTGGAGTAAAGTACTGATACCAGAAAAATGTACTTGAGTACAGTAACGGAGTATTTGTACTCCACTACTTCCCCCCTCTGGGTGGAAATGTATCGAGACACACTAACTGTGATGGAAACTTCTGAAGCAATGGAGACTCAGAGAGGCACGTTTGCATCAACAAAGACCACTCTAACGGGGGCCAAAGCTACAAAAACAAGACGGAAATCTAGAAAAAAAGGTGGGATGTTACTCTCATTATTGGAGTTTGTTGAACTTTAGTGTGACCGCAGCTCTGTGGGGTTCCTCAGGTGAGGCTCACCTTGTTGGCAGAGCTCTCCGGAGTAGCTGGGCAGACAGAGGCAGGTGAACGAGGCGACTCCATCCAGACAGGTGGCTCCGTTCAGACAGGGGTTCGACTGGCACTCATCGACATCTGCAGACACACAACACCAGCCGTTACCATCCATCTGTCAGCGTGGGGTCAATGTTGTTATTTCAAATAAATAAGCATGGCTCTGTGTGTGTTAATACCTGTTTCACAGAGCTGCCCGGTGAATCCAGGTGCACACACACACATATTCTGTGTGTTTCTTCTGTAGCAGGTGCCGCTGTTCTGACACACATTGGTCGTGCATGGCAGGAGATCTACATGGATCCATACAAAGTCAAAGAAAGACAGTTTTTGATCAACTCATGAACTTATATTTTGATGCCAACACAGATAGCTGTTGGAGGAGCTCAGGTCAGAAGATTTCCATTGCCATGTATACACTGTAGCTTATGTGCATATGACAATAAAGCCTTTGAATTTGAATTGAAATAAGCTGCTGTAAAGTTACCACCACTGAAGCTACAAAACACTAATAAGTAGGTCCATGTACCTCTGACGTCCACGGTGCTGACCTCCACAGGGTGAGTGTTCTCCGGCTGCTCCGTGGTCCGGATCTCTTCTGCTTTCGGGGGCCGAACCTCCAGCAGAACAGGGGCCAACTCTTTATCGTAATCCACAAAATCATCCTCTGGTAGAGGGGTGGCAGCGGGGTCAGGGGTCAGAGCCCACTGAGGGACGGAGTGGGTGTGAAGATCGAAAGTGTACAAGGGCTGCGTGGAGCTCGTGGTGGTCTGCTTCGTCTGGGAATACTTGGTGGTGGTTGGGTCGTGGTCTTCAGGGGTTGTGGATGAAGACTTGGACGTAAGATCTGGATGTTTCTTATCATTGGTGGTGGTCTGCTTCGTCTGGGAATACTTGGTGGTGGTTGGGTCGTGGTCTTCAGGGGTTGTGGATGAAGATTTGGAGGTAGGATCTGGATGTTTCTTATCATTGGTGGTGGTCTGCTTCGTCTGGGAATACTTGGTGGTGGTTGGGTCGTGGTCTTCAGGGGTTGTGGATGAAGACTTGGACGTAAGATCTGGATGTTTCTTATCATTGGTGGTGGTCTGCTTCGTCTGGGAATACTTGGTGGTGGTTGGGTCGTGGTCTTCAGGGTTGTGGATGAAGACTTGGACGTAAGATCTGGATGTTTCTTATCATTGTGGTGGTCTGCTTCGTCTGGGAATACTTGGTGGTGGTTGGGTCGTGGTCTTCAGTGGTTGTGGATGAAGATTTGGAGGTAAGATCTGGATGTTTCTTATCATTTGTGGTGGTCTGCTTCGTCTGGGAATACTTGGTGGTGGTTGGGTCTTGGTCTTCAGGGGTTGTGGATGAAGATTTGGAGGTAGGATCTGGATGTTTCTTATCATTTGTGGTGGTCTTCGTCTGGGAATCGAGAATCAGAATAAGAATCAGAATCAGATTCAGGTTTATTACCAGGTAGGTTGACACGTACGAGGAATTTGACTTGATTGACAATAAAATACAATACAAAGGTGCTTTATTGGCATCACATTTTAAACATAGTATTGCCAAAGCATTCCTCACAAGGCGTTATAACAGAATAAAACTAAAAGAAACACTAAACATGTGTGTGTGTGTGTGTGTGTGTGTGTGTGTGTGTGTGTGTGTGTGTGTGTGTGTGTGTGGTCACTCACTGCTCCTGAGGTTGTGGCAGGTAAAAAAGTATTCTGCTGCTTGGTGGTGGTTGGGGTTTGGTTTTCAGGCGTTGTGGATGAAGACTTTGAGGTAAGATCTGGATGTTTCTTATCGTTTGTGGTGGACTGTTTCGGGGTGGTAACTTCTGAGGTCGTGTCCTTTCTGTTTGTGGTTTGGTCTGCAAAAGTCACGCTGCAACATGTGGTAAAACAGTAACTGTGACCTCTGAAAGGGGGTCAAATGGACCACCCTTTTCCCCAGAAACTTCCCCCTCTCCGGACATCTGTTCTGCACCTGATCCCGCATCTGTCACCACGTCTACAGCCGGTAAAACCAAAGGAACTTCTACGTCCACAGGTTGAAGTTTCTGGGTAGAATACATCTCCGGTGGGTCTTGTCCTGAAGTTTCGTCTTCTCCCGATGCGGACCCTTCGGAGTCCTCGATGTCGGTCTTTGTGGTTGTTGTTTTCTGTGATTGTGCATCTGGGATTGAAGTAGTAGGAGGCTCCGTCCCGCCGATTTCCGTCTCATCGGTCACGCCTCGCGATTGGCTTCCCAATGACGAAACGTCGTCCGCGGATCCTTCCTGAGACTCGTCATCGGTGCCGCGACTTGCCGATCCTTCTGAATCGTCGAAGGTTGAAACACCTTTAGTGGGAGGCTGGGGAACAGAAAAGGGGGAAGATGGTGTTGAGGTTGCTGGAGATGAGACAGGGAGTTTCTGTTTGAACGTGGAGGTGGATCTTGTTGCCGTCTGATCGCCTGGTTCTTGGGTTTTGACGTCAGAATCCACGGATGCATCGCTGCTGTCCTTTGTTGGTGTTTCTTCACTTGGTGTTCCTTCACTTGGTATCTCCTCTGTTGGTGTTTCTTCACTTGGTATCTCCTCTGTTGGTGTTTCTTCACTTGGTGTCTCCTCTGTTGGTGTTTCTTCACTTGGTATCTCCTCTGTTGGTGTTCCTTCACTTGGTGTCTCCTCTGTTGGTGTTTCTTCACTTGATGTCTCCTCTGTTGGTGTTTCTTCACTTGGTGTCTCCTCTGTTGGTGTTTCTTCACTTGGTGTCTCCTCTGTTGGTGTTTCTTCACTTGGTGTCTCCTCTGTTGGTGTTTCTTCACTTGGTGTCTCCTCTGATGGTGTTTCTTCACTTGGTATTTCTATGGTGTAGTCAAAAGGAGACAAGTTCTCGTTCTCTGTCCCTTCTTCATGGTCCACCTCGTTTACCTGAACAGGTGTGGCCGTCTCGAACTGATCTCCTCTGGCTTCCTCTGGCAGCTCAGACTCAAATTTCACCTGAAAGCATCCGAAAATACAGATGATTAAAAACATGGGTCTTAGTACTCTAATGAACCGACGGTAGCAGTGGTGTAAAGTAACTAAAAACATTTACTTTGAGTATTTCCATGTTATGCGACTCTGTACTTCTACTCCACTACAGTTCAGAGGTAAATGGTATACTTTTCCTCCACTACATGTATTTAATACCTTCAGTTACTTTACAGATCTGGATGAATGATGTGAAATATAATCAAGTGTTAAATCAGACTTTAGTTCCACCTGGAGTAAATTCACCAGCTACCCTGCAGTATACAAAGTCATTCAAACTAGCTGCACCTTTACCAGCTTTGAGAACACTTTAATGATCAATCATTATAAAACATATCATATATATTATTCTGAAATGGACCAATCTGCACAATGACTACTTTTGGTACTTCAACTATATTTTGATGATAATACTTTTCTACTTTTACTCAAGCACAAGATCTGAGTTGTCCTCTGGATGGTACCTGATGTTTTCCATTGATGAATCTGACGGTTGGAGGCAGGTTTATGGGAGAAACGTCGAAGGGATGGGCGTCTCCGCTGCCCTGCCCACCTTCACCGCTCATCTGAGAAAAGTGTGTGATCTGATTGAACTGAGACTGAGGCTGGTTCAGGATGTTCAGGATGTCGTCCACTGGAAAACAACAGGACACGGACATATTAGTACAACATGCAGATAAAGAGGTCTGAGGTATTTTGTTGCTCTAGTAGCAAAACAAAGAGTTGACCCAGAGATAATTCATGTACTAACATTTTCTGTAACTTTTTTATCGAATGCACCAACGTTTGTGTGGCTTTATAATCTCCATTGACAGGATTTGACACTTTTCCATAATTTATATTATGTCAACTGAAACACTTTGATTGTTGATCGACCAAAAAACAAGTCACGCTTAGTTTTGGACATTTTAGAGACAAAATGGTTAATTACAAAGATCAGCAGACTGAACAATAGTGAAAATAATCCTTTGGTGCAGCACTAAACTCAACCAAAGCAGCTGTATCTTAACTTGGCCAAACTAAATTAGCAATATTATGATTTAATTTGTAAAAATCCAATTAAAAAGTCACAAGTTTCCTAGATTCAAGAAATGTTTCTGAACCTTGACAAGCCAATACAGTTTTCGGCTTCCAGAGACTAAAACATTTCTTTCTCTAGAGCGAAACAATGACTGGACTGACAGATAATTCATTTATCTATACTTTCTGTAATCTTTAAAGAAAAGGTACCAAGGTTTAAGAACAGTAACAGCCACTTCTCTCAGACATTATGGACCCCTGTGACCCCTGGTCCCATGCCTGTTGCATCCATGGAGGTAATAAAACAAATACAGACAAATGTAGGGACTGTGTTTGAGAAGTGGTTAGTTACGGCTATTCAGGCAGCTCCCTGGAGAAAAGACAATTAGGGTCAAACATTTGTGGTTTGTTTGGCTCTTTCTACACAACACAAAGCTCTTTAGAGGAGGTTAATCACCCCCTGGGACCACCAGTGTGTCTTTGTGAGAAAGAAAAAGAAGGTGAAGTGAAAGAGTATTTGCTCTGATATATCTGACTATTCATGAGGCTGCTTTTCCCACCTGGAGACTCTGGGATGTGTTTACAATACGCTGAACGGGGGGATGACTGACTTCATAGCTTTTTCCACATCTGGCTCTGCTAAGTGTGTGTGTTTGTGTGTGTGACAGTCTGTCAGCATGCAAGACCTGTAGCTGTTTCCTAAGAAGACAACAAACAAAAAACCAAATCTGAAGCAGCAGCATAAGTCCTCAACAGAACAGAAACAAAAATTGAGGTCGAGCGGAAAGATAAATGCTCTCCATGACAGATTAATCTGTCAAATGGGAAAGTATAAGTGGGGGAGGGGAACTACTTTAAAGTAAATGTGATGGAAATATTAATAGAGAGTAGTTTTGGAAAGACATGTCAAACAGAAGACTCTTAGGGTTAGGGTTGGACTGTTGGGAAAAACTGGTTACTGTCCGCCATATGTCTACATTAATGACACTATGTCTGAGGAATACACTTCCAGAACTGAGTGGAAAACTTTAAGAAGTTTTTATTGTACAATGCCATGTCTCTTATGCTGCTGCTGCTGCAACACAACCATTTCCCAAATTGGGATCAATAAAGTACTATCTTGTCTTATCTCTTATCTTAAAGTGCTTGTGACACGGTTTTCCCCCATCATCCAAACCATTAATTTCAGTAAATAATGTCCCCTTGAAACCGTTGTTCTTTGATAACCGTTAATCTGCCCTTCAATGTGACCATATTCTGGATCTTCTCTGGGTCTGCTCTGGGATTCTTAAACTCCCGCGAAAAGGTGTGCCGCGTCACAGAGGGAACACGAACGCTTCCGGAGTCCAGTATCTGTATGCAAACAAACGATGGCGCACACAGCAGCAAGCTCCGACTGCGATTGTAGTTTAATTTTGAATGTGTCTGAGAGCTCATATGAGGATGAAGCATCTGATAGTGATAGCCTCGTAGACGATATTGACTATATGCCCTACAGATTCGAACCATATGCCTCTGAATCGGATGAAATTAACTCCGAGTCGGACAGTGGAGACGACAACCCCCCGACTCTTACACACACACACACACACACACACACACACACACACACACACACACACACACACACACACACACACACACACACACACACACACACACACACACACACACACACACACACACACACACACACACACACACACACATCACGTTTAAAGGTTGTTGTTCTTACCTGAGTTTTCTCTTGTTGCTCGAAGTAGGCACTTCGGGGGCGTTTAGCTGGGGGTTGGCGAAGTCTTTGGGGCCTTTACGGATTTGGGAAGGCGTGGGAAAGAGAGTAGCACTGCTGACGCTTCAGAATCCGTCTTCTCGCGCAAAATCAATCCCAGTTTCAGCCATCAACAAAGGCCTTTTCCTCGAAATTCTCGGCCAGAAAGTGGGCGCTGCATATGTAGGTCGATGTGGGTTTCATCACAGACCAGCCAGCCCTTGTGTTCTGCACGTTTTTCTCCCATGTGCGCTGACGCTTGACATCCGTTGGAAAGCTATGTATGCTGATGTTAAGTTCCTCATTTGCTGTATTGGAACAGCCAGACACAACGCATCGTCGAACCATCTCTACGCGTGACAAATCCCTTCTGTCCCTGTCTGGCTCAATGGAGCAGAATAAATATGGCCCTTTTGTGACGCACTTCCGCCTTCGTCCCGAAAAAGGAAACTGAGTGAAGGACTTTTCCCGATATTCGAAATTATGATATTTATCAATACGGTATCGCAAATTCATTTTTAAACTGATGGTTCGAGATGACTAGTAGGCCAACATTGCATTGCACAACAATAGGTGGGATGGTGTCACAAGCACTTTAAGTATGACAGTATTTTAGTGGATTAAGTTTTCCTTTAACTCACCTGATTGGTTTCTGTCCTTCATGTCGACGATGATGAGATGGATGGGCGTATTGCCTGAAGAGGACTCCCTGTCCACAGGAATGGCCAGCGAATGGTCGAGCTCAAACGTGGATGTAGTTCCTGGGGTGACGTCCTCTTTAAAAACACAGCGGGTTGCTGACCCCCCTCTCTGGTGCTGGCTGGTACGCTTAGTTCAGGGGTGGGGGTCTCTGGAAGAAGATGCAATGGTCTCTGTGTGGTTTCTGGGGTGATTTCTGGAAGAGATCTTGGTCTTGATGTGATGTCTGGAAGAGAACTTGGTCTTGATGTGATGTCTGGGGTAATTTCAAGAAGAGAACTTGGTCTTTCTGGGGTGATTTCCAGAAGGGAACTTGGTCTCGTTGTGGTTTCCTCCCACCCTTGTCCCGGGGTCACCATCGCCCCACTGTAGCTTCCCTCGCTGCTTCCTCCCTCCCCACTTCCACTGCCGGACCCCACTCTGCCTCCCTCCTCCCCCCCGTGGGAGATATCGAGTTGTGGAGGCTGCAAGCGGGTGGTCGGTAACGGAGGCAGCTTCATGGGGGGCAAAGTGTCTCCACTACCTGGTAACGCCTCTAATACGTTGGGGTTGAAAAGTAGAACGTCGTAGTCTAAGAACATTGGAGTGGGGGTCCCGGGGGCCAGAGTCTGAGCGGAGGTGTGTTTGGAATATGTAACGGGATCTTTGGTTTGGATTTCAGCTCTTCCTGGCATGAAGACTAGTCCGGGTGTTGGAGTGGTTCTTTCTGGAATGAAGACTGGTCCGGGTGTTGGAGTGGTTCTTTCTGGCATGAAGACTGGTCCGGGTGTTGGAGTGGTTCTTTCTGGAATGAAGACTGGTCCGGGTGTTGGAGTGGTTCTTTCTGGAATGAAGACTGGTCCGGGTGTTGGAGTGGTTCTTTCTGGAATGAAGACTGGTCCGGGTGTTGGAGTGGTTCTTTCTGGCATGAAGACTGGTCCGGGTGTTGGAGTGGTTTTGTGGCGTTCAGTTGTATATTCAGTGGGCATCATCGGAGGGCTTGTAGTCGTTGGTTCGGGTAGTTTAGCTGCAGGAAAAGGAAACAGAGAAGGAAAGAGGATTTAAAACCTCAGCAGTTTTCACTTTTTTGAAATTCAGACACGAAGACTGTAATGCTTGATTTGTAATGATGTTTCTGAACTTGAATGCCTGAAGAGTTCCCGCATTTGTGGTTGCTAAGACTCATGGTTATTGTAGTATTCTCATTTTTATATGAATTTAGTATTAAAGACTATTTCATTTTGCTATTCTATTGACTTTAAAGGATGTCACCTCTTCTGTATTAAAGTCAATCTTGTTTTTACACCTACTGAGGTTTATTCCATTTGGGTAGTTTCTATTTTCACTGTTAGCTCTC
>CM062282.1:3316182-3351182 GCA_031216635.1 Dissostichus eleginoides | reverse complement strand
TAAGATTTAGTGAGTTAGAGATGTAAAAGAGACAGGATGTTTTGAGAGGTTGGTATATTTTTGGAATCTTGCATGGGAAAAAGTTTAAATATTAAAAGAAAAAATATATATTTTGAGGAAAAAGTTGGAACCTTTTGGAGTCTTTGAAAAAAAATTGAAAAATACATTTAAAAAAAGGCAATATCTTGATAAAAGGGTTGAAATGTTTCTGTTGATTTAGACAACAAATTTGAATTCTTGAACTTTTTGGAATATTAAAAAATATATACGAAGTTCAAATAAAAAAAGACAGGATATTTTGAAAAAAAAGTTTATATCAACCACAATATTTTAGAGAAAAAGTTGGTACGTTTTGGAATATTTTGAAAAGAAGTTAAAATATTAAAAGAAATGTATATTTTTTTTGGAGGAAAAAATTAGAACATTTTGAATAAGAAATTGAAAAAAGTATTAAAAAAATTACAATATTTTCGATAAAAGTGTTGAAACATTTCTGTATATTTAGAAAGAAAAAAAAAGGAATATTTTGAGAATTATTTTCTGAACATTTCGGAATATTTTTGAAATGGCAAGAAAGTAAAAAAAAAGAGGAAATGTTTCTGTAAAAAGTTGGTACTTTCAAAAGACAATATTTTATTTTATTTCGGAATAATTGGGAAAAAAAAGTTGAAATATTAAAAATTATAAATAAAAAATTGAAACACGCTGCATCGTCTTGTTTGTGTGTTTGTTCATAGGCTTGAATTTTTTGTTTTTTGTTGACATAATTGTATTTTTACTGTAGGATAATGTCTTGAGCATTTTCCCTTCATGCGACTTTTACCGCATTTATTTACAGCTTCAGTAACTACAGCTACTCTGCAGATGTATGTTAATGATACTAATAAACCAAGGAATAATGATATTTACTAATCATGCGTAACTTCTGCTTGTAACTGGGCGTTTCTAAACTGTTGCTGCTTTTACTGAAGTTAATATCTTAGCACTTCTTCCATCTCTACTTGTACTTGTACTCATTACCCTGTAGTTTGTCCACGTAGCAGTACACGTCGTATTTCTCCTCCGGCTCTCTCAGGCCGTACGTTCTGACTCCGGGTCGACTCAGAAGTTTCCTGCACAGCCGGGACGAGGCACGACGATGGGGTAACTGGGGAGTAAACAGATAAACAACACATGAAACCTCCAGTCGATAATTTAGTAACTAATGACTGGGTTTAAATCCTAAAAACCTTAAATAAACAAGACAGAATAAAGGTGCTCTCAGCAGAATCAAGAAGGAAACATAATCTTTAAAACAAATACTTAATCAAGTTGATGCGCTTTGAAAACAGGTTGTTTTTTATTTTAAATGTTTTTACTTGATGAAAATCAAAGTTTAAGCTGTGATTCGGTAGCTAAGAAAAAAAGACAATACAAAATAACACATCTAAGTAATTTAGGTCAATATTCGAGTCCTAAAAACCTTATTTAGACTTTATCCATGTCTTTATTTAAACCGGTACACAATGTAGGTGCAATGATCATTTTTAAACAAAGATTCTAAATTATTATTGTTTTTAAGCATTTTCTAGAAAGTGAAAAAGTCAAATGTTGTGAAAAAAGTCAAAACTGAAGAAAAAGTTAATTTCTGAGAAAAAAGTAAAATTTTGTGAAAAAAGTCAAATTCTGAGAAAAAAGTCAAATTCTGAGAAAAAAAGTCAAAAATGGGGCGAAGCCTGCGAGCTAGTTCAGGAAGTCAACTCGAGCACTTATGCTGCACATAACGCCCCTTGCCACTCTACAACCAACCAAACAGAGTGTCCTAATATGCCGCTCTATTGAACCTGCCAGATCTCTCTCTATGCATTGCTTGCTGCAGCTATTGCTGCAGCTACCTCTACGTCGCTGCTGCTCGCCTGCCCCACCACCACCCCAGCTTCCACCCCAGCTTCCACCCCAGCTTCCACCCCAGCTTCCACCCCCAGCTTCCACCCAGCTTCCACCCCCAGCTTCCACAGCTTCCACCCCAGCTTCCACCCCAGCTTCCACCCCAGCACCACCCCAGCTTCCACCCCAGCTTCCACCCCAGCTTCCACCCAGCTTCACCCCAGCTTCACCCCAGCTTCACCCCAGCTTCCACCCCAGCTTCCACCCCAGCTTCCACCTGTAGGCTCAGGGGTTAGTTATTTAATCATCACTTATCGTGCTATGTATATCTGTGGAGTGATGAGGCCCGAGCCTAGTCGCCAAACTCAACTATATGCTGCTTCTAATAAACATGTTAAAGAAACACGTGAGTTGTCTGACTGAACTGAAGAAAATGTCAAAACTGAAGAAAGAAGTAAAAGAAAGTGTATCTGTGTCAGAATAAAAACGATGGACCTTTATATTATAAAATACTTCAAACAAGTGTTTGTGTATTGGAAACAGATTGAGATTTCTTAATTTTAGATCATTTTTACTCACAGAAACAGTACAAATCTCATAAAACATGTAAAAAAAGACTTGCAAAGACACAGATTTCTGCTGTAAAGTATTTTAGTGCCCCACCTGACGGTCTGGTCGGAGAGCCAGCCGGCGTCACATTGGTCGAATCCGTCCTCGAACGCGGCCTGCAGTTGACCCGGTGAAGCGATGGTGGCGCCGGCGTTTTCACAAGCCTCCACGGCTGAAAGGAAGTCCAGCGTGTAGCGGCTGCTGTTCGCTCGGTAGTGGAAAACAACGCCTGCAGAAACACCAAGAAATCATCCGTCAGAGAGAGAAGCTGGGAGAAAGGTTTAAAGTCCAAAGATTCATGAAGGAACTCTTCAAATAGACCCAAAGATTCAGGGGATAATCTTAAAGGCATATATTACAGGTCTCAGATATATACAAATCATGTCTATGAAGTGTTTTGCTCAAAATACCAAACAGATCATGCATTTGAGACATCCATCATATCCCTCTATTTCAGCCCTGTTACTAAAGTGCTGATTCTGGGTCATCTGCGGACTTTTGCAGCAGCTTTTAGGTGGCTATGATATGAAGAAAGCTGAAGATAACGTGGAAAAAATGAATAAATACTGTCCTTTTCTTCGTCCTGCTCTACCTGCATTACACAGATATAATTATTACAGATCCTGAATGAACCGGAGACCTCCAGTTAACAAACGGAGCAGAAACTCGGGTCATTTATCCGTCATCGTCCTCAGAAACACAAAGCTGTCATTAGCTCCTTTATTCTCCTCTGGACGGACGGAGGAGTTTTATTATCATCCTGGCAGAGGAAGTGAATGGAAGTGAAATAGAGAGTTGTGTGTCTGTTATAATGAGTCTTTGTGTGTTTGTGATGCACAAAGAGTCCTGTCAGAGTTAATGTGGAATCTGTGGAAATGTGTGGGAGAGATCCGGGGTTTCCACTGGAAGAAGAACCCGGAAAATACTTGATATTTACTACTGTTTCATATGTGTCGAAAAAACAGGAAATCAAGATCATATTGTTTGAATCCACCACTGGGGCATTCACTGACGGGTGTTTTCAGGGCGCGTTTGTTTCCCTCACCAGTGACGCTGAGGCTGACGGTGTCCTGCGTCTCCTCCAGGCCGCGCGTCACCTGGCAGCGGAACAGCCCGGCGTCGCTGGCCCGCAGCCTCACCAGCTGCATGGAGGCGTCGCCCACCGAGAGCGGGTGAGACGCCACAGACACCCTCCCCATGTAGGCCTGCCCCACCTTCACCCCCCCGCCCTGCGCCACCAGCACCAAATGCTCCCCGGACGCCTCCAGCTTCGTCCACTTGATCCTCAGCTCCTCCTGGTGGCCGGGGGTGGAGGTGAGGGGGGAAGCAGGGAGGAGAGGGGGAGACGTGGGAGACTCAGTGGTGGGGGGGGATGGAGAAGAGGCAGGGAAGCACCACCCGACCCGCCAGAGAGCCGGAGGCGTGCATCTGCACCGAGGGAGGGGGCACTGCAACACAATGTTTACATTTTGGAATATTTATTTCAAGTCTTTTCATTTGAATTGCACAACGCCATGTCTTTTTATGCTGCTGCAACGCAAACATTTCATCTTACAACAGCAGCCATCAGTGGGTGAAGATGCTACAGGAAGACTAATTGATTAATTGGCAATGATGATTCGATGATGATGATGATGATGCACGACTGCTTCATGGACCGGCTCATAGTGAAACACCATAGTCAGTCCTCTGATCACCTGTGTTATCCAGGTGAGAATCACACTCTGTTCTACAGTAAACCGTAACAGCTCACCTGTGACAATACTTCTTAAGACCCTTAACCCCTGCTGCTGGGCCCCGGAGACCCCGTCCACAGAGGAGGACACAGAGCTGTTGGGCTGAATCAGCAGATCTGTCAAGAGAGAGAGAGAGAGAGAGAGAGGGGACACATTCACCTTCAACAAACACATTGTCAAAAATCAAACTCTCTCAAAAAGGCCACGCCCACTTCCAGTTTTAACGTAAACTCCCCCCACTTTCACTTTAACGTAAACGAACGGAAATCGCTACGTATATCTAAAGGCCCTGACACACCAAACTGACACCAAAGAACACGTCCCGACGGACCCGACTGTTGTGTCGCCTCACGTCTCCTGCGTCATCGGCGGCCAGACATCTATCGACGGCCGAAATCGGCTTGGTGTGTCAGGCATGGATGTTTAATAAGAACTGGTACAGCGTCGGAGGGGTATCGTTCTTTCCTATGAGAGCTGCTCATTGGCGCATGAGGAAAAATGGCCTGACTTTTGAGAGAGCGAAACGTCACAGATTACCCAGCATGCCTGGCTGTCAGAGCAGAAGTACCCGTATGTGCGCTCATAGAGCATGCGCAGTTGAGTTGCCCCTTAAGCCCCGCCCCCCGAGCTCCCACTCTCAGATGCGCGTTCATAATGCCGAGGAAAATAACTCTCAGAATAACTTATTACACATTTTACAACTTGAGGACCGAATGTTTTTAATAAGGGCTATACGAATGTTCACACTGGGTTTATTTGGTTAAAAAAACGTACAGGAAGTCGGCCATTTTGAATTTGGCAATGGAAAAACGCGATTTATCACGTTTCGCCCGCCGTACTTTAGTAAACTCCTCCTAGGGATTTTATCCGATCGACTCCATGCCTCAACAGCTCACGCCAAAATACGCCAAATCTGAGATCTCACCATATGCCGTTTCCATGGCAACGCATCCCTCGCCATAAAACACGATGTTGTCAGAACTCTTAGGAAAATCGTCCAAATGGCACCAGACCTCAGATCATTGCTAATGGTCCAGCCCTCAACATGTCTATATGACAATTGTGAGATTTGCTAAAACGCCGTTGCCATGACAACACATTACTACTCGCCATGAACACGTTTTTGCTATAACTTCTATGAAAATGGTCAAAAAGAGACACCTACGTGACACGTCGACGTGAGGACAACAGCGGACCTGCACGGAGCGTCGAAGACCCGCTCATCGCTACTTGCAGCTTTAATTATAATTTTTTTTTTTTTTATATTTACTATTTTACTTTACTTTTTTAATTTGTATTGATTTTATTCTTTATCTTTTATTTCTATTTTCTT
The DNA here is from genome assembly GCA_031216635.1 of Dissostichus eleginoides. Lineage (NCBI taxonomy): Eukaryota > Metazoa > Chordata > Actinopteri > Perciformes > Nototheniidae > Dissostichus > Dissostichus eleginoides. The sequence continues at coordinate 3,345,638 of CM062282.1, read as the reverse complement.
ATTTGTATTTTTTTTTTTATTATTTACTTTATTTATTTTATTATTTCTTTCCAAAATTGTCATAAACTACCCCTGATTCGATTGCTCTGCATGTCTCCTTATTACACAAGCATCTCTACACATGTGTGTGTCTGCGTGTGTGTTTGTGAGTGTGTGTGGTGTGTGTGGGTGTGCGTGTGTATGTGTGTACATGTGTGTGTGTGTGTGTGTTGGAGTAATAATCACTTTCCACTTTGTCAGACTTGGAGCTGAATGTGTGTGTGATGTGTTTTAAAATCTACATCACAGAGAGAGAGAGAGAGAGAGAGAGAGAGAGAGAGAGAGAGAGAGAGAGAGAGAGAGAGAGAGAGAGAGATGGATGACAGAGGATGGACTCACCTTGAGCGAAACTCAGACTGAGCGAGCAGAGCAGGAGGAGAGGAATCATCTCAACAACCTGCACAGAAACAGAGAACAGGAAGTGATAGTTTATAAAAGGAGAAATATATCAACTCCTGATCGGTGTTGTGCAAACACAGGAAGAGAATTAAGTACTTTGACCCAATTCTGATATTTAAGCAACACTTTAAAAGGTCAACTATTATGCAAAATCCACTTATTCATGTATGTTCTACATCAACATGTGTCCCTCTGTGTTAAGAGATTCTGAAAGTGTCAGGAACAAAGACCCCCTCTCTTTCTGTCCTCATCCAACTTTATAAAAACCTGTCTGAAAATCATCTGATCAGATGGTGGTCACTTTGTGATGTCACAATGTTTTTTTCAGTTGAGTAACCATTAGCCAATCACCACCAAAGGTAACCCCCCCCCCCACCTTATCACCTGAATCTCCTCCTAGAGCACCATTGTGTTTTTTTAAACCAATCATCTCTCAGAGGGGCGTGGCCAGCAGTAGCTCATTAGCATTTAAAGCTACAGACACAGAATCAGCACTTTTGAAACAGGGCTGAAACAGAGGGGATTATGGGATGCTGCAATGATGTTTGGTGTTTCAGCCAATCAGAGACAGGCTCTGTATATATCTGAGACCTGGAATGTATTGTTGAAAAAGAGTATAATATGGGACCTTTAAGGGAATCTAAGTATTTGTTTACATGTTGTGCTTCTAGACAATTTTGATATTTCAAGTTTCCTCTTTCTTCCCCTCCATTATTATCCAAATATTTTCCATGTCAGAAATGTCCCATTTGTTCAGAGACGCCTCCTGCCTCTCTGAACAGCTTTCTCTCAGGCTGCAAACTTCCTAACGCTGCGTCCTGATTGGCTGCACACCAGCTGTGATGTCACAGATCCTGCAGGTACGTCCAGGTGTTGAACTGAGATTCAAAGGTCGGAGAAACGTACTACTTCTGAAGATTGGTATCTCATTTAGTTACTCTTAAAAGAAATTCATTCATAGTCATTTAACTACATTTGACTGAAAATTTCACAAAATTATTTTTTTAACATTATGTATATTATTTTATATTATGATACATTTTTTTACACAGTAACACATCTATACAAATAATTTAATATTTTAATATCTAATACACTGACCGAGATAAAGGTCTTTAAGAACATTTTACTGACATTTTATGCATTTTTACTCAAAAGTTACAGGAAAAATAAATATGTTCTTTATTATTTAATCTATGAATCTATCTATATATTTTTGTAGACGGTAAGAAATGTGTAAACATTTTTAAAAGTTGCAGAAAATAACCCCCCTTTCGTTTATCTGTGGATGATTTCGTCCTTAAACAATAAAATGTCTTACATTAACATATAAACTGCTTCTTACTAAAGTCAAGGCAAACAAATACATGATTTCATCCGACTGAAAGCACAACAATTGAAATATTCAATACAATAAGTAAAAGGACAGACATAAGGGAAGCAGAGAATACATGATAATTGACTAAAGACTCATTTAAAATATGAATGTTCACACATCTGCTCATTAAATTCCTCGTAGTAGTTATTAAAGCTTTACATCTGAGTAATTCTGTCATTGTGATCGTTTGTCAGTGCTATATGTTTTTGCATATATCTAGATATTTTATATTTACTTATTTAAGGAGTATATTGTTGCTCTAGTGCTCTTTTTATGCATTAACAAGGTTTTATTCTGTTTTAAAAGACGTTTTATTAAAGTGTTTTTAGAGCCCAGCTGCAGCAGATCAGCAGCTGGGCTGATAAAGATTATCAGCTGATCAAGAGGTTAAACTGCCAGTGGATTTAAATGGATGTAAATGGTCCCAAGTGTCACTTTAATCAATGTGAGTCTTATCGTTTGGTTTTATCACTGTGGGAACATTCCTGCCCCCCAAAAAAACGGCTCCTCCGGAGGTAAAACACACGCAGAGACAGAAAAAAGAAATGCGAATAAAGCGCAAAAACATTCGACAAGAAAACATTTTGACACAATTTAAAAGTTTAAGTGACAGGTACAAAAGCCACATCTTACCTTGTAAAGAGAAAAAACTAAAGGAAATCCAGCTGCTCCTGTTGGGTTATCACTTGAAAACTTTTCAGAAAAAAGAGAGAGATCTCCAGACAGAAGTCCCCGGATGATTGAGACTCTCAGCGTGTTTCAGCTGCTCCTCTTTCTCTGCTCTGCAGCAAGTTCAAATCCACCGCAGATCCGATGTATCCCCGACATAAGAGAGGACACCTCCCCCGAAAATACACCGCCCAGTGCGGGGCGAGAGAGAGGGAGAGAGGGGGTGGGCTGGAGGAAGTGAGACTGGGGAAAGCCTGAGAGAGAGAGAGAGAGAGTCTTAAAGAGAAAGGGAGGAGAGAGAGAGAGATTCAAGGGGAACTCCTCTGATTAAAGAGGACATATCATCCTGCTGATGTTCAGGTGTATATCAGTATGTAGTGTCTCTACTTTAAAGAGTCCTCTCCTGCTGATGTTCAGGTGTATATCAGTATGTAGTGTCTCTACTTTAAAGAGTCCTCTCCTGCTGATGTTCAGGTGTATATCAGTATGTAGTGTCTCTACTTTAAAGAGTCCTCTCCTGCTGATGTTCAGGTGTATATCAGTATGTAGTGTCTCTACTTTAAAGAGTCCTCTCCTGCTGATGTTCAGGTGTATATCAGTATGTAGTGTCTCTACTTTAAAGAGTCCTCTCCTGCTGATGTTCAGCTGTATATCAGTATGTAGTGTCTCTACTTTAAAGAGTCCTCTTCTGCTGATGTTCAGGTGTATATCAGTATGTAGTGTCTCTACTTTAAAGAGTCCTCTCCTGCTGATGTTCAGGTGTATATCAGTATGTAGTGTCTCTACTGGGACATGTCTCCACGCTTTAATGTTAAAAATATTCTGCAATCAAGGCGAGAGAATCTGTCATGTGACGAGGAACAACCAATCACAGCCGAGAGAAATCTTTACTTCTGTAAACATTAGTGTATGCCTCGCATCCTCGAAAACAACAAATGAGCCAATCAGAGATGAGTTCCCCGTCACCTCAGCACAGATGGTTTTAGAGAGATCACATTCAACACACAAACAACACATTCACTGTTTATTGGTTCAAAAAGTACAATCACAAGTTTTTTTAAATTGTAGAAATCACGATTCACTTCCAGTTCATGAAGGTTATGGAAAATGCTTGACGTTTTCCCCATTTATATAAAAAATATATATAATTTGGTGAGATTTTAGTGGCTCCTAAGGGTGATTCTAGCGAGGATTAGAAAGATTGTTAATGTTTATTTATATATTTTAACATTGAGGTTTGTATTTTTCTGCTTTTTTTTATAGAAATAAACCAAATTTCTGCACCTCAGCTTACACACTCATCACATGAGAAAATCTAAATCGTAAAATACAAAATGTGTTATCAAAACATCGTCAGATGATCATTACAAATCAGGTGAAAGTGTATTATCTGTACAGCAAAAGAGTCTCCAAGAAGGAGTCGGACCTGCCGTTTCACCTTCATTTATCCAATTATCTAACTGCAATCCCTGACCCTTTAACACATAAATCCAGTAAACAACCAATCCACCATATCCCGTAACACCCAGTGTCCTCTCTCCGTGCAGTCCTGAGGAAAAAGAGTGGAAGTCAACGGCTCAAAAGTCATCAAACAGGTCCTCTACTGCTGCAGCCTCTGTAGAGCGGCGGGGGGGCGGCTGCTGCTTACTGGATCCTGCCGGGGGGTCGCTCCTACACACACACACACACACACACACACACACACACACACACACACACACACACACACACACACACACACACACACACACACACACACACACACACACACACACACACACACACACACACACACACACACACACACACACACACACACACACACACACACACACACACACACACACACACACACACACACACACACCCACACACACACACGGTCAGTGGCTAATGAGGCTGGTTTACAGGAGAGTTTTCCTGTTGAGACGGGAAGTGTATCATGTGGCCCATAAGGAACAAGACTAGAAACACATGGGCGGCTTTTATACCTGTGTGTAGGTCGGTAGAGAGAGTGTGTGTGAGTGTGTCTGTTTACATGTATGTAGTTGTGGCCCGGCAGCTCCCCCACCTTAATTGGTCTACATCAAATGCTGGACATGACTACATGTTGTGCTCTCATGTTCTTGTTGAATTATGTGACGCTGTGATGTTTAAGGGTCAGGAAACTAGATGTCAGAGGACGGAGGAAGGATTAGCGTCGGTAGCAAAAGAAAAAAAAGGCAATAAGGGATGAAGGGAGAAGTCAGAAGTACTCTATCCTCAGGCGCTGCAGCTTTGAAGGACTTAAATTGTCAGTATTAAAGAGAAACGTTGACATTTATGGACAATGTTTTTCTTGACTTGGGAATCTGGAATCGTAATTTCCAAAGTGCTTCACTGTGCCTCGAGTCACAAATGGACTCTTCAAGAAGTTCAGGAAACAAGAACTGAGGTTGCATTGCGTTAATAAACGTCATTACGTCTCTAGAGAAAGGATAGCGCCTCTTCTGTTTTCAAACATGCAACATGGAGTACGTCTCCCTGACTGACAGACCTAAATCCCAGGTGACCTGATGACAAGAATCCAGAGACACATTTAGTCACAAATGTATATTTAAAGAACTCAAGAACTTCAGGAAACCCAAATAGACGAATCAGCAAAGGACCAAAATCCAGAGAATCATCTCGAGTTGGTTTTTCAAGAAGTCAACAAGTTCAGGAAACTAAAACATAAACAAAATAGGGAAAAACTTAAGGTATCAAAAGGTCATTATAAAACGGATAAGTCAAATCAAGCAATCTGATTCTTAGCCGTGATATAATGAGCGTATATCACGGGGAGAATTGTAGTTACTTTTCACAAGTCAGTATCCCTCCGCGTCTGAGAAAAGCTACAACCGTTAAACTGTTACATTACGTCCGTTACGAAACTAACCCAAAGCTTAAGATGGAAACATGTAAGGTGAACTTGGACCTCCGGGGTGGCCTCGCTGTGGAGGAGTGGATCGAGCAGGGCCTATCTCCAGAGAGCACCTAAACGACGACATGCAGAGCTACGTGAAGAGCAGGTGGACCGGAGAAAGTGGAGCAATATTCTCGCCACGCTGAGCAACAGCCGAGAACAAGTGACCTCGTGAGCCTTTCTACGGAGGCTGGACAGGTTTTCAGAGGCTGCTCAATAAACGGCAACATACACATGAATGTAAATAAATAGCCAAATAATAGATCAACGCTCTCTGTCTAATATGTTCGCTAGCTGTGTTGTTGCATAGCAACCACCTCGCACTATGTTTCGTGCAGAAGGCAACGGAGGGACTATTTTATTTTGAACATCATTATTTACTAATAAAAACTATTTAAATTAGAGTGTGTATTTTTCTTTCATATTGCCACACTTGGTAAGCGTTTTATAAAAGCAAGATAAATATAGGTCTCTAGAGACGGGATCGTGTCTCTAGAGACGGGATCGTGCCTCTAGAGACGGGATCGTGCCTCTAGAGACGGGATCGTGCCTCTAGAGACGGGATCGTGCCTCTAGAGACGGGATCGTGCCTCTAGAGACGGGATCGTGCCTCTTCTGTTTAAACCATGGAACAGAGACATGTCTCCCTGACCGACAGAGATACATCCCGAATGATTTCAGGACCAGAACACAGAAAAACCTCTCAAGCCTTGAGTCACACATTGATTTGCCAAGAACTCAAAACATTCAGGAAACAATAAGATAAATAAAAAAAGGAATAAACAAATATTGGTTATTCAAGAACTCAAGAAGTAAAGAAACCAAAAACATAAACAAAATAGGAATAAACAATCAACTAAGGTTGCATAAAGTCAAAGTACGTCATCACTTCTCTCGAGACAGATGACCCGGGGACAGAAATCTAGAGTCACAAATCGATTTTCGAAGAACTTCAAAGACCTTCTTTTATGCTCTTACCTTTTTTATATAACCATATATTATTCAATATGCTCCTTAGATAACTTTTCATTCTATTGTATTTTCTCCTCGTAGCATTGTGAAGCACCTTGAGATGACGTTGTTTTTAAAGTGTGCTATATAAATGAAATGTATTATTATTCGTATATGTTTATATGTTTCTAGTTATTGTGCTTTTTATCTTGTTTTTAATTACTATTGTACTCCTATTGTGTTATTCTATGTTGTGTTTGTTCTCTGTCCTGCACTTTGGTCATCTGAGGTTGTTTTAAATGTGCTATATATATATATATATATATATATATATATATATAAATAAAGATTGAGATTGAGGTTATTCAGGAAAGCAGAGCACGAGACGTCTTCCTGAATGAGAAACGGAGAGCAGAGGCCCTGATCTTTCTGTAAATCATTACCAACTGTACGACAAACTCTGCCTCGCTGCTGGAACCGGTTAACAGGAAACCAGAGACGTGTTCGCTGCCACGGAGCAGGACCACCGCAGACCTGAGCCCCCCCAAGGAGCTGCAGCAGGGCCACCAATTATGTTGCTGTTTCGTAGCTTAAAAGGTCTCCTATCATGCAAAATGCACTTTTATAATGTCTTTTATACATACATATGTGTCCCCGGTGTGTCAGGAGACTCAACACCTGAACTTTTGAAAGAACATACATAACATTCATCTGTTTGACTATTCATCACATTACATTACATTACCAGTCACTTGTTAGACGCTTTTATCCAAAGAGACTTACATACTCAATACTGTGGGCAATCCCCACAGGAGCAATTTGGGGTGAAGTGTCTCAGGGACACAACGACATGCTGACTGCAGTGGGGCTTGAACCTGTGACCCCCTGATCCCAACACCAAGGCTCTATCCACTGCGCCACACGCCTCCCCCTATTCTGCACAGTTTCTATCATATTCTGTTTCTATTCTATTTTATTTTATTTACTTGTACTATTTTATCCGTTTTATTGTGTAGCTCTGTGGGAGGAGCCTGTGACCTCAGATTGTCATTGTCATAACTCCACTGTAGCTGTGCACACATGACAATAAAAGCCTTGAATCCTTGAAACAAAGTGTCAGAAAAAAAAACCCTCTCTTTTCCTCCGTACCCACATCTCTAAAAACGGGGGAACAACGGAGCTGATCCAGATGTGCGTCCGATATGACGTAATATCTGAAATGTGGGCGGGCTTTACACCCACGGGCCTATCAGAAATGTCGCCATCAGAAACAATGCCTGACGTGTTTTGGACGTAATATGGTCTGTGTTTACATTAGCATCGCTAACACTCAGAGCTAACCTGTACTGGAGAGAGTATGTGTGAAGAAGCAGGAAATAAAAAGGAACTCACCTTGTGGTAAACCTGAGAGAGAGAAAGGGTTTGAGCTCCATGCTGTTTCAGAGAGAATCCTCTTTTTTTTATAGGAGATCTTTAAGAAACTAAACAGAGGTTCAGTTTGGAGACGAGACGGATTGGTTTCGTCTAACGGAGTAACTCCACTTAGAGGTTCAGCGCACCAATTTACCCAAAAACAACATGATTTATTTGAACTATTGTGGGATGTCCATGCAGACCGTGTTGCCTTTGCAATTTCTACTCAACCACAGTACTAAGAAATGTGTAAAACGTATTAAATATATTCATGAACAGTCTCTCTGTCCAGACACAGAATCCCTGTTAAGAAAACTGAACACAGTCTTGATTTAGTTTTTGTAATTGCATTTAAAATCAATACAAAACGACCAACACAAACTAAACCCCAAAATTAGAATAAGCAGCAGTATTACTCCAATACCATACAAATAGAGTTTTGGAGAGCCCTTCCAATAACAACGATTCCGTTTTTAAGTTATTAGCAAGGCATAGCTGAAAAAATGGACAAAAAAAACATCCAACGGAAGAATTCAGGCAAAAAAAAAAACTTGTCGTATGTAAAACACCCATTTTATACCAATATGCCTATATTATGAGCTGTTTTGATTTTGAAAAGTCCTGATTCCTTTTAATAACACGTCATGTGACTGTTAAACCAATGCAGTATTGTATTTCTACATTGGACAAACCTGTCTTTATTAGACTTTAGTACTTGTCCTATTTAGAAGGAATACTTTAATGAACATTCAGAAGTTTGTTTCCAATAGTTTCCATGTCATGTGACCCAGTGACTCCAAATCAATGCAGCATTGTATTTACTATACTGGACAAGTAGGGCAGACTTCTTTTTATTGGTTTGCCCTTCTTTCCTGTGACAGAAACACATGAACAGCATCTTTAATAAACGTCACATGTTCTACAAATGTTGCACCATGTTAGAGCGACGCAGGTCCAACAGAAACAGTAAAAACTCTTGAGTTTAACTCGCAGTAAAGCAGGAGGCGCTTCATGTCTTGTAGTGATTATCCGTGTTGGCCTAGAGCGATGTTTGATAGTTTACAGAAGGAGACTGTGTGTGTGTGTGTGTGTGTGTGTGTGTGTGTGTGTGTGTGTGTGTGTGTGTGTGTGTGTGTGTGTGTGTTTCACCATGAGTTTGGTTTCATGGGAAAACTGTCCTAACAGTACACAAACACTTACATCTCAATGACAGTAACTGCAGTGAGACGAAATGTGAAATTCCCCCTTAAAAAAACAGCTGTCTGGAGGTCTGTGGTTAACACAAGCTGAAAAGATGTTAGCGCTTTGTTCTACGACATAAAACACTTCAGTAAACACCCCACTGGTGGATAAAAAAACGGAGGTTACTAACAAGTGTCTGAATGAGATAACTAAGTGTCATCAGGCCCAACATTAGCCTCCTTTAGCTTAGCGATGGTGACGTGAAGTCATGTGACCGTGCTGTAGTTCCTTTATAGCCCAACATTAGCCACCTTTAGCTTAGCGGTGGTGATGTGAAGTCATGTGACCGTGCTGTAGTTCCTTTATAGCCCAACATTAGCCATCTTTAGCTTAGCGGTGGTGACGTGAAGTCATGTGACCGTGCTGTAGTTCCTTGATAGCCCAACATTAGCCACCTTTAGCTTAGCGGTGGTGACGTGAAGTCATGTGACCGTGCTGTAGTTCCTTTATAGCCCAACATTAGCCACCTTTAGCTTAGCGGTGGTGACGTGAAGTCATGTGACCGTGCTGTAGTTCCTTTATAGCCCAACATTAGCCGCCTTTAGCTTAGCGGTGGTGACGTGAAGTCATGTGACCGTGCTGTAGTTCCTTTATAGCCCAACATTAGCCACCTTTAGCTTAGCGGGTGGTGACGTGAAGTCATGTGACCATGCTGTAGTTCCTTTATAGCCCAACATTAGCCGCCTTTAGCTTAGCGGTGGTGACGTGAAGTCATGTGACCGTGCTGTAGTTCCTTTATAGCCCAACATTAGCCACCTTTAGCTTAGCGGGTGCTGACGTGAAGTCATGTGACTCTGCTGTAGTTCCTTTATAGCTAAATATTTGCTTTTTATTTCAGAAATCATAAAGTAAGTGGTGTTAATATGTGGAGATTGTAAAAGGTGAATGGGTTTAGAGGATAAACAATAGCTCAGCCCCCCTGAGACAAAGGCCTCTGTTCTGCAGCTCAGAGGGAGGCATCAAACCTCCACAGCTGCTGCTCACTGAGGCTACTTCTAGCTGCTAATAAGCTCCAGAAATGGGCACTAGACCTCCTCCAGCTGGGGGTGGATTGCACCACCATCTGCACTCGGCACAGTTTACAGTCGCTGGCACTCCGAGGACAGTTCATTCACCAAACAATGGAGGATTGAGACGAGTCTTAGGAGTCATTTCTAAAACAGCCAAAAGAGAAACTGGCACACTGGAGATACGGGAGCTAAAGCAGTGGTATTGTGAGGTTTTCTGGATTAGATAAAACAGAGAGGGGTGTTGCATAATTGTGTCTTTGAGAGTGACTTGGCCGGACTCAGACCTCCCTTCAGACCTGAGAATAAACGCCATTCAGCGAAATCCAAGATAATCAAAGGGTTTTCTCACTAAACTCTGCTTGGAGTCCAGGTTTTCAGACGATCTATCTGTGAGATACAGACGTCTGAATGGACACATTTAAAATGGAAAAGCATAAGTCTGTCTTTCACATGAATGTACTGACAATATACTGCAGATATGATGGCATAATATCCACTTGTAGAGCTGAGTTCAACAGAGCCAAGGTTTCTTTCACTTAGCTCGACAAAACTCCTAATCAGAAATAACAAAACCAAGTAAAAAATGGTTATCAATTTTCTTTGTTTGTGTGCGATCATATAGAAAAAGGGACATCTGATGTAATTTCACTTATTTACCGCACAAAATGGATCAATCGCAGCCTATTTCCGCTTTATAAAAATATACAAACCTGTTGCTTCAAGTAAGAGTTAGTTATTAGGAAATCAACAGATCCACAGCAGTGTTTTACGCATGTGTGTGTGTGTGTGTGTTTCCTGTAAAACACACACTTTCCTCACAGCTTTACGTCATTAATTGCGTTTAAAACCAACGCATGTGTTGTACGTTTGTGTGAGTCATATCACATCACACGTCATATAAAAAGGGAAGTTTGGAGCGTCATTTGACTTATCTACTGCACAAAATGGATCAATCGCAGCCTATTTCTGCTTTATAAGCATATCTTTTTTGATAAAGCTTATAGTTGATAAAAGAATCTAATAAGAGTGCATTGACGTGGACACGTTGTGCCTCTTCACCTATACATCTTAGTTCTTACTCTTTTTCCTTACTGATGGTATGTAATTCGGTTGTGTGTGTAGACGGTGGAAGCAGGGAGAGGCATAGACGTGCCTTGATCCCTGCCGAGTCGACGCACAACTGTTGATTGGTGTCAGTGCCCAAACACTTTTTAGGAGCAATGCGCTCATGGTATAGATGTGGCGCATACATCTTAGTTCCTACTCTTTTCCCTCACCCTATCCTAAGGGAGTGCATGTACGTAGACACGTTGTGCCTCTCCACCTCTCTTCCTTACTTCTTACTTGCTACCCCTTATCCCTCAACCTATCCTAAGGGAGTGCATGTACGTAGACACGTTAGTTTAGCTGCTATAGGCTTGGACTGTCGGGGGACCCCTTACTTCTTCCTTCTGTCTGTCTGTACCTGTGTACTCTCATGTTCCGATTAACCCAGCTTCCCCCAAATTTCTTTTTGGTGTCTATATCTACGCCGGGATCCTGAGTCGTGGCTGATCCTGTTGCTGTGGTCCTGTGTCCTGGATCCTGTGTCCTGGATCCTCTATCCTGAGTCTTGGATTTGAGTTCTGGACTTCGAGTCGTGGCTGAACCTGTCTCTGTGGTCCTGCCTGACTCTCATCATACTACTTCCCTGATGGCTCCCACAGGATTGTTGACATCCTCGTGGATTCATATTCTTATTATAGACACATGCATTTCCAAACATTTGGTCTACCTACGCTGTAAAATGTATTATCTCTTCCATTTACACACGGCATCTATTGCACGTCTGTCCGTCCTGGGAGAGGGATCCCTCCTCTGTTGCTCTCCCTGAGGTTTCTCCCATTTTCCCCTTTAAACTGTGGGTCTCTCTGGAAGTTTTTCCTTGTACGATGTGAGGGTCTAAGGACAGAGGGGGTCGTATTGTCTACTGATATTCTGTACAAACTGTGAAGTCCACTGAGACAAATGTAACATTTGTGATATTGGGCTATATAAATAAACATTGATTGATTGATTGATTGATATACAAACCTGTTGCATCAAGTAAGAGAGGAATAATGGAACAAATGTACCAATATCGTAAATTCTTAAGTAAAGAAACTACTGTTATAGTAATGATAAAGATCACAGAAGACCTCACAGTAGTTCCAGTGAAACCTCTTCACAGCATGCTCTGTGGATTATCCAAAAGCAGGGAAAGGTATCTCAAAAACGGGTCAAACTAATGCAAAACTCTGCATGGAGAAAGTTGGGATATACATATTGTTGTGCAGAGATCCTGAGCACATGAGGGATTCGATGAAGCGTCCTGATGTTTTCCACTCATTAGAGGAACCCATAAAGTGTTCCCTCCCCAGCTGCATGAAGCCAGCAGCATGTGTTTGTTTGCTCAGAGGTAAAACAGATAGAAGAGCTGCTCTTTAAGCACCAATAAAAGAGCTGGATCTGATGTTCCCTCCCAGAGGAATGTGGAGGTGACGCCCTGAAGGTGAGCAGCTGGGCGGCGCTGTGGAAACTCTTCTTCTTCTACTCTTCTGTCATTAATGGCAGCATCCTCCTTGCTCCTGAGATCTGCAGCGTCACGGCTTAAATTCACCTGATGACGCTTTGCTCGTGTTTTTAAAAAAAAGGTTTTTTGGCGCCTTTATTTAAGTGACAGTTTTGAAAGGGGGAGACAAAGGGAGTGACACGGAAACGGCCCCAGTGTTAATCATTATAATTGAGTGCTAGCAGCGTTGTAAAACAATGAATAATAGAGGGAACATATTCTAACTAGCTACTAGCAAGCTGGATAGCTAATGTTAGCTAGCTAGTTAGATAGCTAGGTGTATACTTTCCCTAAATAATTATATATAGAACACATATAGTTACTTAAATAGATAACTATATATGTTCCCTATATCATTATATCTAGGGAACATGTAACTGTATGGAACATTTACAGTTAGCTAGCTGTATATGTTCCCTATAGTTACTGTATATGTTCCCTACATAATTGTATATATATTTAAGGAACATATACAATTATGTAGTGCACATTTACAGCTATCTGTCTCAGTAGATAGCTGTATATGTTCCCTACATAATGATATATATAAAACATAACTATAGGGAACACATGCAGCTAGCTATCAAACTAGTTAACGGTATATGTTCTCTATATACTGTACATACTGTAAATAGGGAACATATACAGTAACTATAGGGAACAAATACAGCTGATTATTTAACTAGCTAGTTGTATACGCTCCCTATATACATACTGTAAATAGGGAACATATACAGTAACTATAGGGAACATATACAGCTATCTATATAACTAGATTGCTGTATATGGTCCCTACATAATTGTATATCGGGAACATATAACTATAGGGAACATTTAAAACTAGATATTTTACTAGCTAGCTGTATATGTGTTCCCTTTAAAATTCTAAATTGGGAAAATTCAGTTCTTGTCTCATAGTGCCTTCAATTAGGAGGAAATCAACAGATCCACAGCCGGGTTTTATATATATATATATATATATATATATATGTGTGTGTGTGTGTGTGTTTCCCCCCCACATTCCTCACATATTTACGTCATTGATTGCGTTTAAAACCAACGAGTGAGTTGTAAGTCCTGTGTGTGTTTTTCACGTTCAGCTCAAAGGGAATTCCCGGGGAAAAGACCCTCCACCATGTGGGTCTTCAGGAGTAATGACTCAACATTAAGACGACTTTTACTATGTTTGATCTTCCCATTTAAAGGGGGGGAGGTGAAGCTAACGGAATATAACAAAACAGAGAAACTCCAGTAAACCAGACTCTGTGTTTGTTTCTACAGTAAAGAAGGGAGGTGTGTTTTAACCTCGCCTCACAACAATAAAGAGCTTTTAAAGAGATGAAAAGTGTCTGTGTGTTATTTTGGGTCTCATTAAGAGAAACCAGACAGCGTAGAGGACATTAAACACGTGTTGGGATGCGGAGTCATCATGTAGCTCTGATTCGTCCCGTCAAAACATTCAAATGTCAGTTCCAAAGCAGATCCTGTGATTGTCAGAAGTCTATTTTTGAATCTGATTCAAAACAGGTAGAAAAAATGCACAGAAAATACAAAAAAACCTACAGAAAATGTCAAAGATAGCACCACGAATCAGACTTCTGCTCATGTCTAATCTGTTTGGAAAATTAAAACTAGTCCTGTGCAAAAGGGGATTTAGTCTTTGATATGAAGTCATTTTATCTAGATGTCTTTCCGCTCTTTCAAAAGCAAAGAAATACCTCCACAAATATGAGATTTCCATTCAAACGTGACTCATTTTTCTGCGTTATGCAACCTATGGGAGGTCAACTGTTGCGTACAGACAACCACTGCATTTATTACTAGTTGTAACTGTGCAAAAAGGGCTTTATTCTTAATAGAGAGTAGTTATAATTAGACGTTTTTACAGCATGTTTTGTGGATTATTCCAATTTTAAAGGACAGATATCTCAAAAACTGTAACAGCTTTTCACATATTTGATTATTTTTCTTACCAGGATGTTCTTATTTGTTTTTTATTAATGTGTGCTAGCTTTTTTATAGTCTACTCTTTCTACTTGAATCTGCCCTGTACCTCTGCTAGCGTACATTAACCCTCTGTGGGACAAAATAAGGGATTTCTGATCCAAACAAACAGTTTGTTGTGATGCAGAGTGATTTGTTTACCTCTTAGTTTTTTCTGTCTGGGAGCTCTGGGGGTTTCCTCTCTGCACCGCGGGGTCCGAGGGTCCAAGGTGACGGAAACGGCGTTTTCGACACGGGGCGACGTCCGTGATGTCCTTCAGGCTGTCGTCCAACTCTGAGGGGACACATCAGTCAGGGGCAGAGGTGGGAAGTAGGAGTACAAATACTTTGTTACTGTACTTAAGTACATTTTTCTGGTCTCAGTACTTCACTCCACTACTTATCTTTCTGACGACTTTTTACTTTTACTTCTTACATGTTGAACCCAAATACCTGTACTTTCTACTTCTTCCATGTTGAACCCAAATACCTGTACTTTCTACTTCTTACACTTTGAACCCAAATACCTGTACTTTCTACTTCTTCCATGTTGAACCCAAATACCTGTACTTTCTACTTCTTACATGTTGAACCCAAATACCTGTACTTTCTACTTCTTACATTTGAACCCAAATACCTGTACTTTCTACTTCTTTCTTTCTGTTCCAAACAGGCTGGTCCTTTAGTCTGAATGTGTGTTTGGTGGCGTGATCATTATTATTTAGAGTCATTGCGTGCCTATTGATTTGAACACGATCCGTGTATCCATCATTTCCTGGTCTTCTCTAAAGAAGAGGGACCAATGAAAACGTTGTCATGTTGCCGTTGTTCAGCATGGAAACATTCATTAGCTAACAATGACATTATTGTTCTATTAATATAAAGGGAGGTCAGGTACTCTTTAAAACAGCTGCTAGTTATGGGTACTTTTTACTGAAGTACATTTCAAAGCCTCTTTACTTTTACTTGAGTAAAGAAGTTTAGTCAGTACTTCTACTTTCACCAGAGTATTTTTAAACACGAGTATCTGTACTTCTACTTGAGGAAAGGAGGTGTGTACTTTTGCCATCTCTGGTCACAAATAAAGTGAGAAAGATCCAATAAATATAAGATAATTGCACCATGAAACCATGCATTAAAATACATCAATCTTAAAAAGAGAGGAGATTTTAGCGACTAGTTTCCATCAGAATCAGAAACAGGTTCATCACCAGGTGAGTGGACACGTACGAGGAATTTGACTTGGTGTCGTGGTGCAGACATAAAAGTAAAACAACAATTAAAAAGACAGATAGAAAACTATTTTCGAAAAACTATGATAACTAAAATATTATAGTAAAATATAGTCAAATAAAGCAGTATTTACATTGATCTATGGAATATTAAACTTATCAGGATAACTTTAATATTACAATTCATTTCGTTCTTAGGGTCCAAGTTTGCACATCAGGGACGGCAGATTGGAGATCATGCTAAATGAACTCTATCAAAGCAACGTACTACATTGGGTGTTTACTTTCATGTTGCAAGGCTGCATGCACCTGAGAATATAAGTCGAACATTCATCATTACTAGCAACGTAAACAGCTGAGAAAAAGGGCAAACAAGTTAAATAAATTGTGCATTTAAAACACAATCACTGCCAAAATCAGGGTCATTGTCTCAAAATGTAAAGTAGACCCTCATTAGAGCTGAAGAATGAATTAAACAGCTGTCTTAATAAGCTAAGTAACATCAAGTGAAACCAGCTTTATGTGTAAAGTCAGTGGAACAAACCGATCCAGGCTAAAGAGTCTTCTCTTTGCTGCCGCGTTATATTCAATTAGATCATTATTTATATCGCTGGACTGTAACTGCTGCTGCTTTTAGCCTCGTCTGTCTGCTTTCACCGCCTCCTTTCCCCGTCTATGAAGAACCGCAGTCTGTCAAATCTGTCTGTTAAACTCACCGAGCCTTTAACAGCGCTCTGTACTTCTGTCATATCGACCTCTGAAATGTCCCAATGGACCAATCAGAATCAAGTATTCAACTAAGCCATGAACACTGAGTGGGACCATTAGAAGTGTTTATACACATTTACTGAACTACATCACACACACACACACACACACACACACACACACACACACACACACCACACACACACACACACACACACACACACACACACACACAACACACACACACACACACACACACACACACACACACACACACACACACACCACACACACACACACACACACACACACACACACACACACACACACACACACACACACACACACACACACACACACACCTCCTTTAACACCCCACCACCCCTCTTTTCTATCTGCTGGCCTTACGTCTGACTCACTGTCGTAGCAACAGAAAAACACAAATCCTGAGTTTCCTCACCAGACGGAGAACAGGGACACCTACTACGTAAAAGAAACCTGACCTGAGTGAGAAAGTGGAAAATCAGGGGTGTGAACAGTCGTGAGGAGGAAACTCCCCTAAAAACCCCTAAAAAATGTTCACTCAGGAAGGTTACGAATGGAATAAAATAATCTGGGAAGATTCTAAGTGGCAGACATACTTTAAGGTGTATATCAGTATGTAGTGTCTCTACTTTAAAGAGTCCTCTCCTGCTGATGTTCAGGTGTATATCAGTATGTAGTGTCTCTACTTTAAAGAGTCCTCTCCTGCTGATGTTCAGGTGTATATCAGTATGTAGTGTCTCTACTTTAAAGAGTCCTCTCCTGCTGATGTTCAGGTGTATATCAGTATGTAGTGTCTCTACTTTAAAGAGTCCTCTCCTGCTGATGTTCAGGTGTATATCAGTATGTAGTGTCTCTACTTTAAAGAGTCCTCTCCTGCTGATGTTCAGGTGTATATCAGTATGTAGAGTCTCTACTTTAAAGAGTCCTCTCCTGCTGATGATCAGGTGTATATCAGTATGTAGTGTCTCTACTTTAAAGAGTCCTCTCCTGCTGATGATCAGGTGTATATCAGTATGTAGTGTATCTACTTTAAAGAGTCCTCACTGATGTCATGCTTAGTTTATGGGCTCCAAACGCTCTCCTTTGACTCCCAAAATGTGACTTTAATGTGAGAATACTACCATATACTTTGACACCTTGTGAACAGTCCATGGGAGAAATAACATGTACCATCATCTGTACTGGGCACCATTACAGTATGTGACAGATACTGAGTACTTTCCTGTGTATTTAGTGATGTCATGGTTAGTTCTTTGGGCAGGAAAAACACAAAAATAGTGTCAAATGTCTCCCCTGACATTTTTTAAAGAGGCCCTGTTTCTGTTTTTTGAGGTGTTCCCTCTCCTGTAGTGTGTTCTATAGGTTTTGGTGCATGTAAATGGTCTGCAAGACATTATTCAACATCTGAAATCCTCCTCCTGTAGCCTCGATATTATTCATGGCTTGGCCTCAGATATACTACACATAGTAAACAAGTCTCTCCACTCGGGTGTATTCCCACAGGCCCTGAAAACTGCAGTAATTAAACCGCTCCTAAAAAAGCATAACCTAGCTCCAACCGTAATGAATAATTACAGGCCAATTTCAAATCTTCCTTTTTTAAGCAAATTGATTGAAAAAGTTATTTTTCAACAGTTGAGTCATTTCATGTTTTTAACTGACGGTTTTGATGTGTTTCAGTCGGGCTTTCGACCAAACCACAGCACTGAGACTGCTCTTGTTGAGGTCTTAAATGACATCCATTTGAACACAGACAGTGGCAGAATATCAGTGTTAGTACTATTAGATCTCAGCGCTGCCTTTGATACTGTTGACCACAACATATTGCTAGACCCTCTTGAAACTGGGTGGGAGTTTCAGCAACAGCTCTAAACTGGTTTAGCTCCTACTTAAAGGGCAGAACAAACTTTGTCTCAATAGGATATTACAAATCAACCTTGGCAAATATGTCATGCGGGGTTCCTCAAGGCTCCATCTTAGGACCTTTGCTTTTTAATATCTATATGCTACCACTGGCTCAAATTATTAAAAACAGTGATCTAAGCTATCACATCTATGCAGACCACACCCAGATTTATTTTAAAATGACACCGGGAGACTACTCTCAGATTAGAACACTGAGCAAGATCATTGAGCACATCACTGACTGGACGACTCAGAACTTTCTCCAATTGAAAAAACGGAGATCATTGTTTTTGGAGCAAAGAAGGACCGATTAAAAGTAATTGCAGAGCTTCAGTCGGCAGACTACAAAGTAACTCATGAAGCTAGAAATCTGGGTGTACTGATGGACTCTGACCTGAGTTTCAACAGTCATTAAGTCAGCCTACTATCACCTGAAGAACATATCTAGGATTAAAAAACTAATGTCACAACAGGATTTAGAAAAGCTTGTCCATGCTTTCATCTTCAGTAGACTGGACTACTGCAGCTGATCCAGAACGCTGCTGCTCGAGTCCTCACTAACACTAACAGAGTGCATCACATCAGTCCGGTTCTGAAGTCTTTACACCGGCTTCCAGTCGGCCAAAGAATTGATTTTAAAGTTCTATTGCTGGTTTTTAAATCACTAAATGGTTTAGGACCAAAGTATATCAACGATCTCCTGCATGATTATGAACCATCAAGGTGCCTCAGGTCCTCTGGGTCTGCTCTCGGTTCAGAGAGTAAGAACAAAACATGGAGAAGCAGCGTTCAGCTATTATGCCCCGACAATCTGGAACAAACTGCCCGAATCGTGCACGTCTGCAGAGACTCTTAGTTTTTTCAAATCCAGACTGAAAACATATCTTTTTGCCGCTGCTTTTAATTGAGCTGATCATACTCGCCCTGCAGTTCGCTTTGTATTCATGTATTGTATAACTGCTGTGTTTATCTTATTATCTTTGCCTTTTAAAGCCTGTTTTTAGATGCCATTATATAATGTGTTTTACTGTATTTATTCTTAAATGTCTTTTATTTTATTTAGTAAAGCTCTTTGAATGGTCGCGTGCTGAAAGGTGCGATATAAAGAAACTTGCCTCGCCTTGCAAAGGATAAAATCCCTGTAAATATTCATTCATTAAAAACTTAAATCAAGAAAAATGTAAAAGTTAAAGTTGTTTTGTTTTAGATTTTCCCCCAAAAAGAACTCTATCTGGCCGAGGAACATGTTGAGTTTACAGGAACAGGAAGCCCAAATGAAGTCCTGTAAAAATAGTCAAATCTTCACTAAAGACATTTTTCTGACAGTTTAAGAAAGAAGAAGTCGTTTTCTCTCATGATTCATTTTATTGGAGGTCAGATTGAAGGTCATGTGACTCACCGTGAGTCGAGGAGGTGGAGGGTGGGGTCCTCTTCACTTCCTGTTGCTCTTCTTCATCGGTGCTTCCTCCGTATTCGTCCTCTTCCTCATCGGCTGGTTTGACTGCATCCTGCTTCTTCTGTTCCTTAGAACTGGAACAGAGAATTATGAAACTTAACGAGGTCAGAAATCACCATCAAACCGTCACGATCTCATGGCCTTAGACGAGTCAGAGAGGTGCAGCCAATCACAGGCGTCAACAAGTCAGGAGCAACTAGAAAAGTTGAAGTACATTTTGATTCAATAAAAAAATTGTATAAAATGTGCGTTTATAAAAAAAAAAAATTGTTAGTTTCATATTTTTACTTTTACGTTTTCTTTGTTATATCTTTTAACTGCAGTTTTTCATTTTAATTCCTTATGATCAAATACGTATTTAATTATATTTTAATGCAGTATTTTCCTTTACTTTCTTGTGTTTATTTGTATATATAATTACATTTTATTTTATAAACATTTTTACTTACATTTTTTTTTTTTTTTTAATGGTAATATGAACATTTTATTCTATTTTAATGCAATTTTTGTTTTAAAGGTCAAATCCTCTTCTTCATGTCTCTTCTACATCAACATGTGTCCCCTCTTCCTCATGTCTCTTCTACATCAACATGTGTCCCCTCTTCTTCATGTCTCTTCTACATCAACATGTGTCCCCTCTTCTTCATGTCTCTTCTACATCAACATGTGTCCCCTCTTCTTCATGTCTCTTCTACATCAACATGTGTCCCCTCTTCTTCATGTCTCTTCTACATCAACATGTGTCCCCTCTTCTTCATGTCTCTTCTACATCAACATGTGTCCCCTCTTCTTCATGTCTCTTCTACATCAACATGTGTCCCCTCTTCATGTCTCTTCTACATCAACATGTGTCCCCTCTTCTTCATGTCTCTTCTACATCAACATGTGTCCCCTCTTCTTCATGTCTCTTCTACATCAACATGTGTCCCCTCTTCTTCATGTCTCTTCTACATCAACATGTGTCCCCTCTTCTTCATGTCTCTTCTACATCAACATGTGTCCCCTCTTCTCCATGTCTCTTCTACATCAACATGTGTCCCCTCTTCTTCATGTCTCTTCTACATCAACATGTGTCCCCTCTTCTCATGTCTCTTCTACATCAACATGTGTCCCCTCTTCTCCATGTCTCTTCTACATCAACATGTGTCCCCTCTTCTTCATGTCTCTTCTACATCAACATGTGTCCCTCTTCTTCATGTCTCTTCTACATCAACATGTGTCCCCTCTTCTTCATGTCTCTTCTACATCAACATGTGTCCCCTTCTTCATGTCTCTTCTACATCAACATGTGTCCCCTCTTCTTCATGTCTCTTCTACATCAACATGTGTCCCCTCTTCTTCATGTCTCTTCTACATCAACATGTTCCCCTCTTCTTCATGTCTCTTCTACATCAACATGTGTCCCCTCTTCTTCATGTCTCTTCTACATCAACATGTGTCCCCTCTTCTCATGTCTCTTCTACATCAACATGTGTCCCTCTTCTCATGTCTCTTCTACATCAACATGTGTCCCCTCTTCTTCATGTCTCTTCTACATCAACATGTGTCCCCTCTTCTCCATGTCTCTTCTACATCAACATGTGTCCCTCTTCTTCATGTCTCTTCTACATCAACATGTGTCCCCTCTTCTTCATGTCTCTTCTACATCAACATGTGTCCCCTCTTCTCATGTCCTCTTCTACATCAACATGTGTGTCCCCTCTGTGGAAAGAGACTCTGAAAGTTTCAGGAACAAAGATTCTCTCTCTTTTTCTCCTGATCCATTTCTATAAAAACCTGTCTGAAAATGAGCTGATCAGATTTTGGCCACTTTATGATGTCATAACGATGTTTTGTCTTGTGTAACCATTAGCCAATCACCAACCAAGGTAACCCCCCCCCCCCCTTATCACCTGAATCTCCTCCTAGAGCACCATTGAGTTCTTTGTAACCAAATCTCTCTCAGGGGGGCGTGGGGAGGGGCTCCTTATTTTCATCTAAAGTAACAGACAGAGAATCAGCACTTTGGAAAGAGGGCTGAAACAGAGGGGATTATGGGTAATGCTGCAATGATCTGTTTGGTGTTTCAGCCAATCAGAGACAGGTCCTGGATATATCTGAGACCTGTGATATATTGATGAAGAACAGTATAATAGGGGACCTTTAAAAGTATTCATGTTTTCTTCCATGTGCGTTTTTATTTCTCCACTTTTCACCTTTTTTTACAGATGAAAAACTAATGAAAAAACAAATTTTTCCCAAATTATTTTTTGAAGAACTTCAGGTTAAAACCTTCTTTTCACCTGTTCTTGAGTCTAAAACTAACCGGAGCTAAATTAAATAGATCGTACT
The DNA here is from genome assembly GCA_031216635.1 of Dissostichus eleginoides. NCBI lineage: Eukaryota > Metazoa > Chordata > Actinopteri > Perciformes > Nototheniidae > Dissostichus > Dissostichus eleginoides. Next base: position 3,323,343 of record CM062282.1, on the reverse strand, counting down.
GCAAAAAAGACATACTAGATTTCTCTCACTGTCCCCTCAGGGCTTCCGTAGAAAGGGATGAAAGCAGCTGAAGTTTCAAGTTTCAAGTTTTAAGGCTTTATCATCACGTGCTCAGCAGCTAAATTGTAGATATGGCAATGAAACACTTCAGTCCCAGGCTCCTCCAGCAGAGCAACATGAAGATATATAGGACATAAAACTAATGAAACAGATACAATAGTGCAAGAGAATGTTTTGAGATGTGCAAGTAAATAGAAATAGAGCAAGAAGAGTCTATATGGTCTGATATATTAGATATATAATTAGCAAAATGCAATCAGATGAATGTTTCTGGATGTTCTTTAAAAGGTTCAGGTGTGTTTCAGAGAGCGAGGGGTTAAATGGAGCAGCAGGTAAACAGTGATCTACCTGTCGCCCTGCAGGTGAGTGACAGCTTCCTGAAGGCTGCGGATCTTTGCTTTCTTCTCGTTCACGACCAAAACAAAACGGGAGTACAGCTCTGCCTCCAGGGACTCCTTACCACCCGCATAGCGCTTCAGTCTATACACACACACACACACACACACACACACACACACACACACACACACACACACACACACACACACACACACACACACACACACACACACACACACACACACACACACACACACACACACACACACACACACACACACACACACACACACACACACACACACACACACACACACACACACACACACACACACACACAGTGTGGGTCATATTAATGTTAGGGCACATTAAGCGGAATTGTTACTGGTTTGAAATTCAGAAATGCATCAATAAGCGTTAGAATCAGATTAGATCGAGGCTAACACTCCCTTACATTTTAAAGGAAGACGTGTGTTATGTTGTGTGTATTATGTTCTGTGTATTATGTTCTGTGTGTTCTGTGTGTTGTGTGTATTATGTTCTGTGTGTTCTGTGTGTTGTGTGTATTATGTTCTGTGTGTTATGTTCTCTGTGTTATGTTCTGTGTATTTACTCTGCAGAGATGCGCTGGTGTTCTCCTCTCATCTTGAGGTTCTCCTCCTTCAGGTTCTGGTTCTCCTCCTTCAGGTGGTTCCCTCTCTGCAGACTGTGGGTCAGCAACTCTCTCAGCGCCTCGGCTGGATCCGGGTCGGCCTTCAGAACCGCAGAACCCAACCTGAACTGAGAGGAGGGAGAACACAAGTTTCAATACAGTCTCCATGTTTAAAGAGTCCTCTCCTGCTGATGTTCAGGTGTATATCAGTATGTAGTGTCTCTACTTTAAAGAGTCCTCTCCTGCTGATGTTCAGGTGTATATCAGTATGTAGTGTCTCTACTTTAAAGAGTCCTCTCCCGCTGATGTTCAGGTGTATATCAGTATGTAGTGTCTCTACTTTAAAGAGTCCTCTCCCGCTGATGTTCAGGTGTATATCAGTATGTAGTGTCTCTACTTTAAAGAGTCCTCTCCCGCTGATGTTCAGGTCTATATCAGTATGTAGTGTCTCTACTTTAAAGAGTCCTCTCCTGCTGATGTTCAGGTGTATATCAGTATGTAGTGTCTCTACTTTTAAAGAGTCCTCTCCTGCTGATGTTCAGGTGTATATCAGTATGTAGTGTCTCTACTTTAAAGAGTCCTCTCCTGCTGATGTTCAGTTGTATATCAGTATGCAGAGTCCCTACTTTAAAGAGTCCTCTTTATTACTTCACCACCTCTCAGAGAAGTTAAATAAATAACCTCAGAAATGGAAACAGTTTTTCTGGCTAACCCTTCCTGGTGTTGCTTCATAGTTTCTTTACTCAGTTTGCATTACGCTCCGTACCAGAAACTAAAGAAAACAGCCGACTGCTCACATTAAAACACGTTTGAATGAAAAACCAACCGGTGATTATCAGAGAAGAATCCCAGATAATTTGATAATCGGAAATTGGTAAAAGAACATTTTGATGCAAAAATGGCAGAAAATATGGAGATTTCCAGCTTTTTTCTGTGTTAAAATCAAATTAAAGTGGATATTTTGGGGGTTTCGATTAACAACCATAGCCTCTGAGGAACTGGGATGATCATCTTTGACTTTTTCTGACATAAAATTACCAGACGATTAATCTAAAAAGAAAAATAATAAGTAGTCGCAGCTTTAACCAACTTTTGGTACCTAGAGATGTCCTGTTCGAGTCCTCAGAGTTACAGAGAACATGCCGACAAGATGCATCACACACACACACATACATACATGTCTGGTATGCTAACACTCCAGGTAACAGCTGTGTGTGTGTGTGTGTGTGTGGTGTGTGTGTGTTGTGTGTGTGTGTGTGTGTGTGTGTGTGTGTGTGTGTGTGTGTGTGTGTGTGTGTGGTGTTGCAGCTGTAAGGGAAGCAGCTATTAGAGGGGCCAGCGACCATGCATTGGACTGAAGCCTTTCATTATGACTCATAACTGTAAGATGGATGAATTACTGCTTTGTGTATTTGTAAGTTGAGCAAGAGATGACACATGGCCGGCACACTTCTGCAAATCTACCGTTTCTAACTCTTGTTTGTGTTTAAACAGAAGCATCGATTCATTTCCTTTTCATTGCAACACACACTTAGATTTCCATCCCGTCATAAGTACCATAGCAACACGGTTTTGTTTTTAAGTTATGAAGGAGTGTGTGCTCTCGACTGAACCCTGAACAGGGATTTTTCAGGCAATAGCTGAACTTTATCATACTGGTCCCACTAAGCACTTTAAAGAGTCCTCTCCTGATGATGTTCAGGTGTCTATCAGTATGTAGTGTCTCTACTTTAAAGAGTTCTCTCCTGCTGATGTTCAGGTGTATATCAGTATGTAGTGTCTCTACTTTTAAGAGTCCTCTCCTGCTGATGTTCAGGTGTATATCAGTATGTAGTTTCTCTACTTTAAAGAGTCCTCTCCTGCTGATGTTGAGGTGTATATCATTATGTAGTGTCTCTACTTTAAAGAGTCCTCTCCTGCTGAAGTTCAGGTGTATATCATTATGTAGTGTCTCTACTTTAAAGAGTCCTCTCCTGCTGATGTTCAGGTGTATATCAGTATGTAGTGTCTCTACTTTAAAGAGTCCTCTCCTGCTGATGTTCAGGTGTCTATCAGTATGTAGTGTCTCTACTTTAAAGAGTCCTCTCCTGCTGATGTTCAGGTGTCTATCAGTATGTAGTGTCTCTACTTTAAAGAGTCCCCTCCTGCTGATGTTCAGGTGTATATCAGTATGCAGTGTCTCTACTTTAAAGAGTCCTCTCCTGCTGATGTTCAGGTGTCTATCAGTATGTAGTTTCTCTACTTTAAAGACAGGAAAACGCTGACTCATTCCCTAGTTTTAAGACTCATTCCTTAGAAGAGTGTTTGAGACTCACGAGATGTCCTTCTGAACCTTCTCGTAGGCCAGCGTGAGGGTGGAGGTGTGTTTGGGGGGCGACGGCGTCAGATTGAAGCTGAAGGAGCTTGTGGTGTCGGTCAGCGCCTGATGGAGGTCCTGAACGTATCGCTCCATCTGCATCTCCAACTCCTCCGCCTCCGCACACACTGAGGCCTCGCTCACTGCGGAGACACATGGAGGAAACGTTGGAAACACAAAGAGGAAGAAACTGAAACAACATGAGGAATAACAGGAAACGTTGGGCAGGATGGCAAAAGTACACACATCCTTTACTCAAGTAGAAGTACAGATACTCGTGTTTAAAAATACTCTGGTAAAAGTAGAAGTACTGACTAAACTTCTTTACTCAAGTAAAAGTAAAGAGGCTTTGAAATGTACTTCAGTAAAAAGTACCCATAACTAGCAGCTGTTTTAAAGAGTACCTGACCTCCCTTTATATTAATAGAACAATAATGTCATTGTTAGCTAATGAATGTTTCCATGCTGAACAACGGCAACATGACAACGTTTTCATTGGTCCCTCTTCTCTAGAGAAGACCAGGAAATGATGGATACACGGATCGTGTTCAAATCAATAGGCACGCAATGACTCTAAATAATAATGATCACGCCACCACACACACATTCAAACTAAAGGAACCAGCCTGTTTGGAAAATGGAAGAAGTAGAAAGTACAGGTATTTGGGTTCAACATGTAAGAAGTAGAAAGTACAGGTATTTGGGTTCAACATGTAAGAAGTAGAAAGTTCAGGTATTTGGGTTCAACATGTAAGAAGTAAAAAGTACAGGTATTTGGGTTCAACATGTAAGAAGTAGAAAGTACAGGTATTTGGGTTCAACATGTAAGAAGTAAAAGTCGTCAGAAAAATAAGTAGTGGAGTAAAGTACTGATACCAGAAAAATGTACTTAAGTACAGTAACAAAGTATTTGTACTCCACTACTTCCCACCTCTGGTTGGGAACACAAAGAGGAAGAAATTGAAACAACCTGAGGAAGAACAGAAAGAGTTGGAAACAGAAAAACAAAGAAAAGTTTGCATATATATTTTTTCTACGTTAAGTTACTAACTCGAGTATTTTTTGCGAGCTTGTACTCTACTCTAGGATTGTTCTGACTTTAGTTTAAAGGGAAAATGAACAAAAAATAAATTATTATTAACTAAAAAAAAGAATTGTTATGAATGAATAAATAAGTACAATTAAGCAGGTGTTTAAGGAAAACACAATTTTTAGATGCCATTATTTACTTTATTAAATACCTAAAAGTGGGCACAGGTGGGACTCGAACCGCCCGTTTGAACGGCCAAGGCGTCAAACAAAGGAAAGTCTGAATATCTGCAGCTTCGAGGTGGTTGGAGGTGAAGCTCATAAAACGTTTCCAGTGAGTGAAGCTGTCCGAGCAGTTGAAGAGGTCAACGACGCTGTAAAATGTTCCCAGGTGAGGTCAGAAAGGTGTGTGTGTGTGTGTGTGTGTGTGTGTGTGTGTGTGTGTGTGTGTGGTGTGTGTGTGTGTGTGTGTGTGTGTGTGTGTGTGTGTGGAGGTCAATCTGGGTGAGATGTTTTTGTTATTTTTACCGTCTCCTTTCCAGGCATCCTGTCCGTCAGTCAGCAGCAGCTGGAAGCCGGACTCTAAGCCCCGCCCCTTCCAGGCCACCCGCAGAAAGTAGGCGGAGTCAGGCTCCGACGGGATGCAAACCTCACGCACCGACACGTGCATCCTGAAACAAACACACACACACACACACACCACACACACACACACACACACACACACACACACACACACAACACAACACACACACACACACACACACACACACACACACACACACCCACACACACACACACACACACACCACACACACACACACACACACACACACACACACACACACACACACAGTGTGGGTCATATTAATGTTAGGGGGGCACATTAAGCGGGATTGTTACTGGTTTGAAATTCAGAAATGCATCAATAAGCGTTAGAATCAGATTAGATCGAGGCTAACACTCCCTTACATTTTAAAGGAAGACAGAACACCTTTGAGTGTGTGTGTGTGTGTGTGTGTGTGTGTGTGTGTGTGTGTGTGTGAAAGAAATACTAACATTACACCAAAGATAATATGATATGAGTGACAATATAATAGTGATTTATTCAAAATATACATGTAAAAAATAAGATTCCAATCATACAAATAAGAAATATTATAGACATATATATGTATAATGATAATGTCAGTAATAATAGTAATGATAATAAGAATAATAACAACAGCAGAAACCCATGGATTTATAAGTGGAGGTTGTTTGGTGTGTGTACTGATTTATTTGCACCCTGAACTTCTTCTCTCTGAATATACAGCATTTATTTATTTCTATTCTTACTTACACTACAGTATTGTAATGTCTGTGTTTAACTTCAAGTCACTTTGTTTTGAAAGTGGTGCAGACATGAGGATTTTTAAAATGGTCTTCAACATATATACATTTAGATCAGGGGTGTCCAAACTTCTGTCACCGAGGGCCACATACAGAAAAATACAGGAAGGGCCGGGCCGCTCACTAGAGGAGAGGTTTATTGCCTCATAAGTTCAGTTATAAGTCGGTCAAATCAATCAAATGTAGGTAAATTGTGCTTAATCAGCGTACATCACAGCTTTCCATAGGGTTTCATTTATTTAGCAGCTCCTTCCTTAAAACAGAAAGCCTCAGATTTCTTACAATAAGGGGAAATATGAAGGCTATAGTTCAAGCTTGTTATGTAAATAAGTCATTGAGCTTTTTCTTATCAACTTAGATTTGTTAGAATATGTTTCCAACTTTAATTGACTGAATATATTTGAAAAGTGGGATTATTAACACATGAATACTACTGTATAATATCTGTTTACATATATATTTAAGAAGTAAAAGACAAGCACAAGTTTCATTTAAAGGCCACACTGCATTATATTTTTTTAATTTGCTGAGGGCCGATTCAAAATCCACGGGCCATAGTTTGGACACCCCTGATTTAGAGCAATGGGACATAGGGAAAAAGCAAGAAAATATGTCAAGAAAAGTAATTATTTCTCGGTTCAAGCCTTTTTTTTTTTCAGGACATTTTTGACAAATTATACTTTGCAAAAGGCGACAAAAAAAAGCATTTGACTCCACTGAAGTACAGTTTGCTCACAGCTCCTGCCGGGTTGTGTAATTGTTAAACATGGGTTCTGCGTCGGGGCGTGAAATGACCGAAGTGAAAATGATTAGTCATGCATGCTTGGTGCACCGTGTCATCAGAGGTGTGTGAGCAGAGACACACAACCTCTCATTAGCTGTAAGTGTGTAGAGAAACCTCAGTTAGCGCTGTGCTAACGACCGGCCACAGTAGCATGCTTCCACACACACACTCACACGTTTCATCTTTAACTACATCCTACACCGACACCTGCTTCAGCTCTAAATATATGCAGACTGTTTTAAAGACACTGTTCTCTGAGGTGCGTCAGTCTCTCTTTCATTGGATAATAACAGGATTTTACAAACACGGTGCATATCTCAACAACTTCAGGAATAACTGAGGTTTCATTCTGCACAGTTTCGTGATCCTGAGACGATGAATACTGACATCTGTTCAGAGAGGAATGGATAGAAAGTAGGAAAGAAAGAATGAAAGGAGGGATGAAAGAAGGAAGGAAGGATAACGAACGAACAGGAAGGAAGGAAAGGAAGAGAGAAAGGAAGGAAAGAAAGGTAGGAGGGAAGGAAAGAGAAAGAGAACGAGAGAAAG
>CM062282.1:3286182-3311182 GCA_031216635.1 Dissostichus eleginoides | reverse complement strand
TTTCCTCTTAAGTTTAACCAAGCTTGGGGTTTGTTTATCTTCCGGTTAAAAAACATTCTTCTAATGGCCACCAGGGGGCGATTTTTGCAAACAATTCTATAGAAGTCTATGAAAAAATGACCCTACTTTTAACATGATATCAGTAAATATCTAATAGTTTAAGACAAGTTTCAGGTCTCAGATGCTAGTTTAAAGTCATCTTTGAAACGAAGACAAGATGGCAACAGCTCGAAGAAAGTGACGGCCAAAAACCAAGAGGATGACGATCAAAGAACAAAGATGGCGATGGCCAAACGCTAAGATGGCGACAAGCAAAATGCCAAACTATAAGCTTCTAAATGTTAAACCAAAACCAATGGTTGACGTCATGGTGACTTAGAGATCAGCGCCACAGTTTCACCTCATACTATATCTTTCTAGAAAAAAGCCTGGATAGCTTACGTCAGCTTAAGTTTTAACATCCAATTTAATGTCCTCTTAAGTTTAACCAAGCTTGGGATTTCTTTAAATTTAAGCGGCAACCTTTCCGACCACCAGGGGGCGAATGGTTGCAAGAAATTGTCAATTCTATAGAAGTCTATGAAAAAATCACCCTACTTTTAACATGATATCAGTAAATATCTAATAGTTTTAGACAAGTTTCAGGTCTCAGATGCTAGTTTAAAGTCATCTTTGAAACGAAGACAAGATGGCAACAGCTCGAAGAAAGTGGCGGCCAAAAACCAAGAGGATGACGGCCAAATAACTAAGATGGCGATGGCCAAACGCTAAGATGGCGACAAGCAAAATGCCAAACTATATTATCTTCTAAATGTTACGCCAAAAACCAATGGTGGACGTCACAGTGAATTTGTCCCCTTCTTATATGCCGTTTAAAATATGTCTGATCATCTGACTGCTTCTCTTACTTGTTCCCGTTTAACTGTTGTCTGGCGAAAAGTGAAGAAATGGTCACTATCTAGTAGTTTAAGACAAGTTTCAGGTCTCAGATGCTAGTTTAAAGTCATCTTTGAAACGAAGACAAGATGGCAACAGCCCGAAGAAAGTGGCTGCCAAAAACCAAGAGGATGACGGCCAAAGAACTAAGATGGCGATGGCCAAACGCTAAGATGGCAACAAGCAAAATGCCAAACTATAAGCTTCTAAATGTCCAAAAACCAATGGTGGACGTCACAGTGACTTCGTCCAATATGCTGTCCATGGTTAAAGTCTGTCCGATCTTCCGACCGCTTCTCTTACTTGTTCCAGTTTCCTTTTCTTTGGTGACCTGGTAAGAACACTGTCATTATAACTGAGAGGTTAGATGGAAACCCAAGCTGAAAAGCCAGAACTGAATGATTCCTAAAGGGTTTTCTGCCCCTCTCTCCTCTCTGGGAGGAAATGACTCACTGCAGTACGTTACTCCACGTTGCTGTTCAATGGGAAAGTGACTGTGAGATTTTTAGACCTTCCTGATGTCCGATGATAAACACAAACATGTTTCCCGGCAGCTTCTCCGGAGGGCCTTATTATTTCCCATACCGTCGTCACAGATCCACACGGGGCCTTCAGCTTCTCTGTCATTAACTCTTCACTTTCATCTCCTCCTTTTCACCACTCAGGGATCCTTCCTTCGAGCACTTTAGGCTAAGATCCTGCAGTAATGACTTCCAGCTCAATGTTGAGGTAACAAGCGTTTCCTGTAAGTGTCCGCCTGAGGAAAGCTGTGAATGAAACCTGTCTTCGTCACTTCGTCAACATTCAAAGGTTTTATTGTCATATGCACCGTAGCTAGTGTAGTTCTGGCAATGAACATCTTAGGTCCCAGGCTCCTCCAACAGAGCAACATGAATATATATAAGACATTAAACAATAAAAAAGTTGAAATTCGGAGAAGCAAAATATAATTCTATATTTTCTTAAAATGTAAGAATTCTGAGCAAAAAACTCAAACGATTTAAAAAAGAAAAATCGGAGGAAAAAGTCAAATTTATAAGAAAAACAGAAACAGATTTGGTAAAAACAAATGTTTGCATGTTTCATTTTTTTTTTAGTCAGAAAGATTCAGAACAAAAAAGAAAATATATTTTTGTTGGATAAAAAAAATGTAAATAAAATAAATGTGGCGCCTAACAACTCAAAGGATAATGTTTGTGATGTAATACCAGAGTGAAATATCTTTTGGGAATTGGACCTTTCCTAAAACTGCTGGTCACTTCGCATTCATTCGACCTGTAAAACTGCATTTATTTGGGACTATTTTCAGCGGGGGATTTATACATATTTAGTCAAATAAACTGCAGTGAGTGTGATCGTCGTACAGATGGACCTCTAGGCACAGAAGAAGAACATCAGGCTTTAATGCACTCAGGTTTCCATTAAAGTGCAGTACAGAAGGTTTAAATTGGGTGGAGGGTGTTTAGGTCTTGGCAATTAACCTGTGATGTTACTGTGAAGTTATGCTACATAAGCACAAAAAAGAAGAAGCAGAAACTCCCTCTCAGTTAAACAGTTACACAACACAGTCTATAAGTTAGAAGTTCATTAGGTTTCCAAAGCAGGGGCCAAAAAGAGGGGATTATGGGTATTTACTGTTAAAAAGGGCTGCTTTCAGTGGGTCCTCTAGCAAAGATGAACACATCTGAACCAACAGAAGAAAGATCAGTCCCACTTTGGAGACGCTTCCTGGGTCTGAGAGATTACGCAACACCTTGATGGAGAATTGAAGATTATAAAGTAAAATATTCCAATGTTGTTGTAAAGACAAACAAAAAAACGATTTGCAAATTATTATCAGCTAGATTGGCTCATTCTCTTTAATTGGTACTCGTTAATGTGTACATTTCCGACTGCTGCATTCTGTAAGCGTCTAAAGCGAAGTTCTAAGGAGACGAGAGATTTCAACATGAAGCCATCAGGAAAGGTTATTGAGTGAATGAATCAAGTGAGAAGTAGGAAAGGAGTCGCCCCCTGCTTGATGTCTCCCAGCTGTGTGCATCACTCTTAGTGTCCCTGGTCTCCCAGCTGTGTGTGTCACTTTTAGTGTCACTGGTCTCCAGCTATGTGCGTCACTCTTTAGTGTCCCCTGGTCTCCCAGCTGTGTGCGTCACTCTTTAGTGTCCCCTGGTCTCCCAGCTGTGTGCGTCACTTTTTAGTGTCCCCTGGTCTCCCAGCTGTGTGCGTCACTCTTTAGTGTCCCTGGTCTCCCAGCTGTGTGCGTCACTCTTTAGTGTCCCCTGGTCTCCGTTGTGTTTTGAGCTTCTTCAGCATTTGGTTTCTGCAGCTTTTAGTAAACGCTGCGCATGTCTCCTCAAGTTGCTGAATGTTCTCTAAATGCTGCATGTGTTGTCAAGTTGCTGGAGATGTTTCTTCATGTGGAACCTTTGGGCTTTCATATCTGACTCCTTTCTGAAGCTGCAGCGTACTTTGGTGAACTTGAAATGCTGAAATAAATGTCATCACACTCCATCCAATATCTCAGTGTGAACCACACTGGTTGACCGACTGCATCGTGTTGTTTACGCAGATAAAACAGTTCTCTGCATCTCAGACGTCGTTGTGGGAAGACTATGATGACAAAAATATGTTCAGGACAGGATGAAGAAAGGATGTTGGCCAATCCGGCAGCAGAAAGACAATAGACCCCCGCAATGCTCCTCTTAAATTGGATCCAGGAGACATGTGAATGAGCCCTCTGTGCTTTTGTTAGGACACACACACGCACACACGCACGCACGCACGCACGCACGCACGCACGCACGCACGCACGCACACACACACACACACACACACAGTGTAATCACTCAGTGTGTCTGGCCACATCAGGCTCTTTGGAAACCAGAAACATGGTGGGGGTCTCCTGCGGAAAACCTCCAGGAGCTGGACCACCACATTTTAATTTACTTTTACCCAAGCAGAGAGTCTTTGGAGCAAAAACAACTTCAGGAAAGCACCCAGAACCAGAACAAATACATAAAACACAGCCTCATTCATAATGAAATGGCATTTCCTCCGCATGTCATTTCACTGATTGGTTTGGATCTGAAAGGAAGACGTGGAAACAGGAACAAGATGGTGGTGATGAGGGATATTAATATAAAAATGAGTCCTTTGTTTAACTGTATTCTTGGTTTATTTTAAACTGCCATGAATGTATGTAGTGTCTCTACTTTAAAGAGTCCTCTCCTGCTGATGTTCAGGTGTATATCAGTATGTAGTGTCTCTACTTTAAAGAGTCCTCTCCTGCTGATGTTCAGGTGTATATCATTATGTAGTGTCTCTACTTTAAAGAGTCCTCTCCTGCTGATGTTCAGGTGTATATCAGTATGTAGTGTCTCTACTTTAAAGAGTCCTCTCCTGCTGATGTTCAGGTGTATATCAGTATGTAGTGTCTCTACTTTAAAGAGTCCCTCCTGCTGATGTCAGGTGTATATCAGTATGTAGTGTCTCTACTTTAAAGAGTCCTCTCCTGATGATGTTCAGGTGTATATCAGTATGTAGTGTCTCTACTTTAAAGAGTTCTCTCCTGCTGATGTTCAGGTGTATATCAGTATGTAGTGTCTCTACTTTAAAGAGTCCTCTCCTGCTGATGTTCAGGTGTATATCAGTATGTAGTGTCTCTACTTTAAAGAGTTCTCTCCTGCTGATGTTCAGGTGTATATCAGTATGTAGTGTCTCTACTTTAAAGAGTCCTCTCCTGCTGATGTTCAGGAGTATATCAGTATGTCTCTACTTTAAAGAGTCCTCTCTAAAAGACTGAAACAACACTGTTGTGAAATAACCCTTCTTTAAAAATGTCTTAATGTTGTTCCTGCTGCTTTTTCTACGTTCACTAACTTTCATAATGATGCCACTTATTTTTATAACTTTAATTTCTTGCTTCTTCTTGCAACACATTTTAAAGAGTTATTTCTGGAACAGGTACGATGAGTTGAGTCTGAGCTGTGGAGCGGGTCGCTTTTACAAAGCAGAGGAATTCCCAGAAAGCCTTTTTTACGTCATCAGTGATGCAATACCTCTTTACACACACACACACACACACACACACACACACACACACACACACACACACACACACACACACACACACACACCACCACACACATCTGCTTTGTGTCTCAGGAAAACAAAAAGCTTTATCTTCATTGAAAAAATGTGGCAGGAAACTTTCTGATGTTGCCTGTAAGAAAGAGTGTGTGTGTGTGTGTGTGTGTGTGTGTGTGTGTATGTTTGTGATGTCAGGGTGTTGACAGGCTTATTTATATGAATCTGTCACATAAAGCACTTTCCTCCCGCTGTGAAATATTTAAAGAAACCTCTTTTTCGTTTGTTGTCTCCGCTGCAATCAGGTTTTAATGTCAAACACAACCAAATAAAAAACATGCTTTCTTCGCTACGGTTCCTCCTTTTTTACAAAGAGAAAAAGTGGATTTAATTTAGAAATGTTGGTAAAAGTGATTGATATAAGCTTTAAGACATTTGTAAACAAAAAGAAAACACAAACTGGTTTCGAGCCGTGGCGCCTGTTCCCATGGCGACTGTTGAAAGAGGTATTTCATCAAACATTTAACTCCAAAACCCTAAAAAGCATTCCCCCGGACCCCCCAGAGGAAAGCCCCCCCTCATCAACACATGTTCATATGGATAGGATACAGACTTTTTATTTCGTAACCTACGTCCATAACTTTAGGGTAGTAGATGGGTCTATTATAGAGACCTTTATATCTTGATATATACTTGTGGCCACGCCCCTTTTATATCTGAACATGAGTCTCAGAGATGTAGAAATTATATATAATGTATAAAATCATTGCATCTGTTTCTGATCATTGCATATCTTTAATTATATATAATTTAAAACAGATCTCAGTCTTTTTTAAAGGTTATTATTAGTTAATTGTCTCTTCTACAGCATGTTAGATGGTCAGTGCTGCCCCCTAGTGCCGAGTCCTCACATTACTACAGCACTAAACCCACAATCTAAAATACTATATGATGTAAATGCTTTAAAATATTAAATAGGTATTGAATAAATTAAGTATTTGACAAAACAGCATCATATGTATTAGTATAGTACCTGCTAGGATCCTTACCTGGCTTATCATTTTGTATTTTCAAGATTTAGATATTTCATTTAAAACAAGTTTTATTTTCTTTGTTTCCAAACTTTTTTAATTTAATTTGAATAATATTTGTTTTAATTACTCATGATTTAATTATTAGTATTTTAAATTGAGCACCCTGTTAATCATCAATAATAACATTTTATTTTCTTGTTTTATTTTTTTAAATATTGTAATCATTAACTTTATGTATTATTAAAATAAATATATATTTCATTATTTTTTTCTATTTATTACTACTTTTAAATTATTTTTTATTTTCTATTTATTATTACATTATTTAAAATATATTTTTTGAACACTTTTTATTATTTAAATAACTATATCGTATTTTTATAATCTTTTTTATTTCATATGTCTCATTTTTATTATTATCATTGTTGTTGTTGTTGTTGTTGTTGCAGCACCAGAACAAAGTAACACTGAATAGACTGAAGCAGCACTTTATTAAAAAGGATATTAAATATACACAGAGGGAACCAGAGGCCTGTACTACGAAGCCGGATTTTCGCTAACTTCAGGGATAACTCCGGGTTTCCGGGCCTACGATGCTGGTTCACTTCTTACCGGGGTAGATCTCCATGGTAACTAATGCTGAATGGCAAACCTGCTCCGGAGCAAAATACAGAAAAACTGCCGCTGCAGTTCTGCCTAAGTGGGAGTGTGGCAGTGTGCAATCTTACCTTAAAGCAGGAGAGGACAGCGCAGATTTCTTTTAAGTTATCCCAGTCCAAAAGGGTGGGATGATTTTATTTGAAGAAAATGGTCCACACTTTTACAGGGTTTTTACCTTCTCTCGTTACAATATGACAATCATACAAAATATTTCATGCTGTGGTAAATTACTAATCAAAAACCTCAATTCACAGTTTTACCTTTCTTATTTTATTTGGTAAATCTCTCTTCAACTGTCCCTCTTCAGTTGCATTAAAAACCTCTTCCGCTGGAATTCAGAGGAAAACCCTCATAGACTACCGGGTGTGAAATCAAATACGTTAAAATCTCTTTAACTGTCCCTCTTCAGTTGTGATATTAAATTCAACGGCCCTCTTCCGTTGGTAATATTCAAATCTCTTTAGGAGTACTTAACAAGTTGAGAGAACTTACCAACATATCCAGACTTGTCTCCTATGGTATGGCCTAAACACATTTTGGGGCTCCAGTACTTTTCCATTGAGTCAGGGGTCTCCTCTCTACAGCCTGCTGTGAGTGAAGACAACTGTCTCCCCTCTGATAAACAGTGACACCCATAGTGATAAACTATAGGAGGGTTTAAACTACATTTTCCAAAGCACTGACATTTTGTATATATTGTGAGTATAGAACAACATGAAATATAATACATTTTCATTGTGGGTCATACAAGATTATATTTGATTATATGAACTTTCGTTTTAATTATTTAACTCTATATTGAAACCTCAACAAAGCCACATTTGGAGAAAACAATCAAATTCTCAAAAAAACGTAACATTTCGAAATGGCAATGAGGAATTTTGAATTTCTTTTTGAACATTTGAGAGAATAAGTCAAAAACTCTGAGAAAAAAGTTACATTTTGAGAAAAAAATCAAAATTTGAAAAAAAAGTCAAACACTTTGAGAAAAAACTAAAATGTCGAGAAAAAAGTCAACTTTGGAAAAAATAATAATTTGGAGAAAATAAAGGAATTTGGAGACATTTTTTTTTTATTATGAGGAAATATTCAAATTTCGAGGAAAAGTCACAATGTGGAAAATAAGTTAAAAATGTTGAGGAAAAAATTCAAAATCTTGAGGAAAAAGTCAAATTGTGAGAAACAAGTCAAAGGAGCTTACCTGAACAGGTAAAAGTCAGGAAGTGGGAATAGGAACTTGATACGGCACACTCCCTCAGAGCAGATCCAGTCTCAACACAGTCAGAACTGATCAACCACGCAGGTCTCACTGAGGACTCTCTGTCTCCCACAGAAACAGCAGAGCCACAGTCGAGCTTTCTGCAGGCAACACCTGCTGCCTTCAGGGTCCAGAGAGAGGAAGAGCCCACTAGCCTCCAGTCTCCATGAAGATTCACCTCCAGGTCTCCTGCACAGCGACTCCCTCCTCCCACCAGTCTGACCAGCTCTGAAGAGAAACAAGAGAGTGATCAGAGAGAGAATACATTTAGTTTGATGAAATGAACCAATCACAGCAGCAGCTCCTCTATTTCATAATCATATACATGTATATCGAATTCAAATTCAAAGGTTATATTGTCATATGCACCTGAGCTACAGGTTAGAAATGGCAATGAGACATTCTGAGGAAAAAGTCAACATTTGAGGGAAAAGTCAAAAACTCTTGAGAAAAAAGTCAGATTTGAGTAACAAGTAAAATCTTGAGAAAAAAGGTTAAAAAAAAGTTAAAAATGTAAAAAAAAAAAAAAAGTCAAAAGCTCTGAGAAATAACTCAAATTTGGAGAAAAAGTCTAATTTGGAGAAAAACTGTCAAATTAAAAAAAATTGTTAATTTTTGGGAAATATTAAAATTTCGAGGAGAAGTCACAATGTGAAAAAAAGTCAAATTTAGAGGAAAAAGTCAAATTTAGAGGAAAAGTCAAATTGTTAGAAAAAAAGTCAAAAACTTCACAAAAAAAAAGTTTACTTTTTGACTTTTTTCTCAAAGTTTTTGACTTTTTGAGAAAAAAGTCAACTTTAAAGAAAGAAGTCAAATTTGAGAAAAAAACTACAAAATGTAAAATAGTGCAAGAAGTCTATATACATCTAAATACAATATGATATGTACAAGAACATAATATGAAATTAAATAAAGTACATTAAGACAACATTAAAAACGGTTTATAACTATTTATATAAATAAGTAGATGCAAGATGAGACTTCTTTTGTATTTGACAATAAAACCTTTGAATCTTCTACCTGAGCAGGTGAGGCCAACAGCTCTGCCAGGTGAGCAGGTGTTTCTCTCTGAGGCTGAGCTACAGTCCAGGAGAGCAGACTCATGGCCTCCACACTAGAACTCTTTGGTCCACATTGGAGCCTCCCCTTCTCCATAGAGCGCCCCCTGGAGGACTGAAGGAGCCCCACAGCCAAGCTGCCTGCAGACCACCTGAGCATCCTGCTGGTCAAAGTCAGCCTCACACACTGAGGACCAGGACGGGTTAGACGGGTTAGAGTTCACCTCCAGTCTACCTGAGCACAGACTGGTCCCATTCACCAGCCTGACAGAGTCTGGAGAGGACAGAAGATACAACTGAGGTAAAGAAACAGTTACTTTCTTTTTTTTGGTGTATTTTATGCTTTCTCTTTTATTTCTATTTTCATATTTTTTATCTATTTAAAAATCAAAATTTCAGTAAAATCTCGCGAAAAAAGTAAACATTTGAGAAATAAGTCAAATTTGGCAAAACAAAATCAAATTCTAAAAAAAGTGTCAAAGTCATAGTAGCTTACCTGAACAGGTAAGAGTCAGGAAGTGGGAAGAGGAACTTGCTGCTGCACACTCCCTCAGAGCAGATCCAGACTCAACACAGGTAGATCTGATCCTCCACACAGGTCTCTCTGAGGACTCCTCTCTCTCTCCCAAAGAAACAGCAGAGCCACAGCCCAGATCTCTGCAGACAACACCTGCTGCCTTCAGGGTCCAGGGAGAGCTCTCCACTGGTCTCCATTCTCCCTGAAGCCTCACCTCCAGAGCTCCTGCACAGCGACTCTCTCCTCCCACCAGCCTGACCGGCTCTGAAGAGAAACAAGAACAATTAGTATGATGAGAACAGAAAAGAACCAATCACAGCTGCAGCTCCTCTCTTTTATATTCTAATTACATGTATATAGACTTCTTGCACTATTTTGTATTTTATTATATATGTTGCACTGTTGGAGGAGCTCAGGTCAGAAGAATTTCATTGCAATTTCTACACTGTAGCTTATGCAGGGTTCGAGTTATAATCTGAGCTTCATGGGGGTCTTTAAAACTAACGTTAGGGGCGGAGATAAATATATCAATAACAGCCGGGTAATAACGCAAATAACGGGTGATGTTTATAAGAGAGAGAGAGAGAGAATTCACTGCTAATTACGTGGTCCAACACACACACACACACACACACACACACACACACACACACACACACACACACACACACACAACTTGCTACAAACTTAAATATGAAAAGGTTCCACTACGTTTCTTCTTCGGGCTCGCGCAGCACGCTCACAGGCATAGATTGTGCACTATTTGATTGCGCACCTTGGAGGTGAAGTGCAGGCATATTGTCATTCAAGAGAGAATACGATGCCTAGTTCTTTTGGGAAACATGTTTTTCTTTTAGCGTATGTACCTCGTTAACGTAAATAATACTCATTACATTGAAAAATGCATTATTTGTGATTAAAATAATGGTTGTTGGTAATGTATTAGCGACACCCACAGATGTATGATTTCACTGCTTTCATAGGAGCTCAGACCCTCCTTATGGGAGCTCAGCTCCCATTGGCTCCCACATAACTCGACAAAAATCAAAAACACTTCGGAAAAAATCTAATTTGGAAGAAAATTTAAATTGTGAGAAAAAAGTCAAAATGTTTGAAAAAAGTCAAAATTTCGAGGAAAAGTTAAATTGTGAGAAAAAAGTCAAAGGAGCTTACCTGAACAGGTAAGAGTCAGGAAGTTGGAAGAGTAACTTGTTACGGCACACTCCCTTAGAGCAGATCCAGACCGAGCACAGTCAGACAGGATCCCCCACACAGGTCTGAATGAGGACTTTCTCTCTCCTACAGAAACAGCAGAGCCACAGTCCAGCTCTCTGCAGGCATCACCTGCTGCCTCCAGAGTCCAGAGAGGGACCCACACTGGTCTCCATCCCCCGTGATGTTTCAGCTCCAGAGCTCCTGCACAGCGACTCTCTCCTCCCACCAGTCTGACCGGCTCTGAAGAGAAACAAGAGAGTCATCAGAGAGAGAATAAAGTGAGTTTGATGAAATGAACCAATTACAGCTGTTGGGGAAATATTCTCCTAGGCCCATAACCTTGACCCGGTTGTGCTGGATGTGTTTGGGGGCATGTATTCTGCCTGGGGCCCCCAGAGTGTCTTGCAGCGCCACTGACTGTAGCTTATGTGCATATGATAATTAAACCTTTGAATCTTCTACCTGAGCAGGTGAGGCCAACAGCTCTGCCAGGTGAGCAGGTGTTTCTCTCTGAGGCTGAGCTACAGTCCAGGAGAGCAGACTCATGGCCTCCACACTGGAACTCTTTGGTCCACATTGGAGCCTCCCCTACTCCATAGAGCGCCCCCTGGAGGACTGAAGGAGCCCCACAGCCAAGCTGCCTGCAGACCACCTGAGCATCCTGCTGGTCAAAGTCAGCCTCACACACTGAGGACCAGGACGGGTTAGACTGGTTAGAGTTCACCTCCAGTCTACCTGAACACAGACTGGATCCCCCCAGCAGCCTGACAGAGTCTGGAGAGGACAGAAGATAAAACTGAGGTAAAGAAACAGTTGCTTTTTTTATTGTATTTTATTCTTTATCTTTTACTATTTATTTAAAAATCAAAATTTGAGAAAAAGTCAAAAACACTGAGAAAAAAGTAATTTTTTTAGGAAATAGTCAACATTTGGAGGAAAAAAATCCAAAATTGAGAAAAAAGTAAATTTTGGGGAAAAAAATCTAATTAAAAAAGAAAAGTGAAATTGTGAGAAAAAGTCAAAGGCGCTTACCTGAACAGGTAAGAGTCAGGAAGTGGGAAGAGGAACTTGATAATGCACACTGCCTCAGAGCAGATCCAGACTGAACACAGGTAGACATGATCATCCACATAGATCTCTCTGAGGACTCCACTCTCTCTCCCACAGAAACAGCAGAGCCACATTCCACCTCTCTGCAGGCAACACCTGCTGCCTTCAGGGTAGAGGGAGGAAACCCCCTCACTGGTCTCCATTCTCCTCGATGTCTCAGCTCCAGGTCTCCTGCACAGCGACTCTCTCCTCCCACCAGCTTAACCTCACCAGGCTCTGAAGAGAAACAAGAGAGTCATCAGAGAGAGAATAAAGTGAGTTGATGAGAAGCAGGTGAGGCTATCAGCTCTGCCAGGTGAGCAGGTGTTTCTCTCTGAGGCAAAGTTTGAAAAATAAGTGAAATTTGGAGAAAAAAATCTAGTTCTCAAAAAAAAGTTAAATTTTGAGGAAAAAATTAAACTAAAAAAAAAAGGTAAATTTTGTGTAAACAGTCTAAATTTGGAGGAACGAAAGCAATTGTTTTTGATCTGATGATTTTTCTTATATTTATATTCGAGTCCATGAAAGGGGATTGATCCATGCAGTAACTAATAGCGCATTTCCACTGCAGCGCGTAGCACGGTTTAAGCGTGCCGTGCCAAACCCGGCCCGTTTTTTTGTTGCGTTTCCACTAGGCGTAGCTCCGGCTAACGGGTACTTTTTCACAGTTTTTCTGGCCCTCCAACTACAACAAAAACGACACAGACAGTCTGTGGTTTGTACTTGTTTAACTTTTGTCTATTTTCTGAACAGATATGAGGAGCTGTGAGCTCTGAGTGCAAACAGCTAACGGCTGATGTTGGTTTTTGTGGTTCGCATTGAAGATGACGTCACGGCTCCGCCTACACTGCGTTACTATAGTTACTGCCCCAGCTACTAAACTGTAATGGAGACGCAGCATAAAGTGAGCCTGGCCTACCAAGGCCTAACTATACCGTACTAAGCCGTGCGAGGCCCTGCAGTGGAAATGCGCCATAACACAGTTTGCACATTCTGTCCCATTAGAAAATCTGGGGAGAGATCTGGGCATCTTTCTGAAGGTTTTTCTCAAGGTTTTGTTGTTTACTAACTGTTCTCCACAGTACATTATGTATCAACCAGCAAGCTGTCTCATAACAACCTTGAGCAGGGAAATAGTCATAGTCATAACAGTATGATGTGTCAGTCTGCGTGCAGTAATCAGTAGAAGAATATCCATACTTTAAATCTGCGCATCTGCCTGGAGTAGAATACAACACATGTGGATGTGCCATATGAAGCTCAGCGCAAGTTCTTTCAGGAAGACTGGGTATATATATATACATTCACTCCGCAGCTGCATATAATCAGCTCATCACGGGCGTTCTCTTTAACCTATTACATTTCACCTCAATCTCCAGCAGCCAATCACCGTGCTGCAGCCACATTTTAAAATGGTTCTCCTCGCTCCTGCAGTCAGCTGTGATTTCAGGTTTTCATGCTGCCGTCATACCCGTTTTCAGATCCTCGTAGCAGATATCAAGCCTCGTCCAGCCCTCGCAGCCACCCTTCAAAAACCCAGTGCGTGGTTAAACCGGGTCTCCATAATGCTCTGATGCTCAAGAACGTCCATGCAGAGCCAGTTCGGCTCCGGAAAATCATCGGGTTAAGATACTCATCTCTAAGCTTCAGCAACCTTTCAAGAGCGAGAGGAGAAGAACTCCATCGGCAGAAACACGGGCCGGCCGTCTCGGCATAAGTGAAACGAGCCGATCCGATCATTTGCATCGAACCAACTTTATTATTTGTATTACATCTCCAGATTATTGACGAGTGAAAGTTTCCACGACAGTATATGTCACGTTCAGTGCAGCTCTACTATTGTAAACACCTCACGGATATTATCGTAATGATTCATTGCATCGATCATTCATCATTTATTTTTGGGGGTTTCTCTTTTCCTAGTAGGCGTCTCCTCCCCTAAATCCATCACAGCACTATGGGGTCTAATCTCCAACATATATATTTCCCCTTGTTCACATGACAATACATATGTTTTACACTAACGAACTAAGTTCTCTGATTAATGAAATCTGCGCCAGCTCTTCAGGAAGAACGTCTCTTACACTCTCATTCAAAATGTCTCCCCTGTCAGCTGTTGTCAGACAATACAAGCAAACAGGAGTCCACTTCACGCAAACATGAATCATTATAGAAGTCAGGGAACTTCTTCCTCAGCTAATGTCCAGCAGCCTTCATACCCGGCTGCAGTTCAGGCTCCTTATCTATATTATTGATATACTTTCTGCCTCTCACTGCATAAGTCTCTGTCTACCTCTCGATTAATGATTTCATCAGATTCCTTTGCCATCACGTAGGTAAGGTCCTACGTTCATTTACGAGGCTTGTTCCACTCCTGGTAAAGCAACTGGCTCACCTCACTAATGTATTTTCTCATATCATCATATTATCAACATTTACTATTTCGAGGGGGTTCACCTTTCCTAGCCATCTCCTCCTTTCTTTTAATCATCGAGTCACATGGGGTCTAATCGCAAAGTATTAAGAATAGTTAATACTCCGGAGGAGAGAGCTGAAGGATCGGCGGGCCGGAGCTTTAGTACTGTCTAAATATTACTGTCAGACACCGGTCAAGCTCTCAGCTTCTCCGTATCGAGCTCTATGGAACTACGTTCTCTGCCTCACTTTGACGCATATATTATTCGCTTGTTCGCATTGTCTCTATTCTCTGTCTAATTCTCAATCATGTCTCAGCAGAATCCATTACATTACATTACATTGCATTTAGCTGACGCTTTTATCCAAAGCGACTTACAATAAGTGCATTCGACCAACAAGATACAAACTTGAAGAAAACAGAATCATATAAGTACATCAGGTTTCATAGAGCTAAAACATTTCAAGTGCTACTCAACTGGCTTTAGATAAGCCAGTCCTTTGTTAGTATATAAGTGCTTTGTTAGTAATTGTATTGCTCGAAGTGGAGTCGAAAGAGATGAGTTTTAAGTCTGAGCCGGAAGATGTGCAAGCTATCTGCTGTCCTGATTTCAATGGGGAGCTCATTCCACCATTTTGGAGCCAGGATAGCAAACCGACGTGTTTTTGCTGATGGGAACTTGGGTCCCCCTCGCAGTGCGGGTGCAGCGAGCCGTTTGGCCGATGCAGAGCGGAGTGCACGTGCTGGGGTGTACAGTTTAACCATGTCCTGGATGTAGGAAGGGCCAGATCCATTCACAGCATGGTACGCAAGTACCATTGTCTTGAAGTGGATTCTAGCAGTTACTGGAAGCCAGTGAAGTGAGCGGAGGAGCGGTGTGGTGTGGGAAATTTGGAAGGTTGAAGACCAGACGAGCCGCTGCATTCTGGATGAGCTGCAGAGGTCGGATGGCACATGCAGGTAGACCAGCCAGGAGGGAGTTGCAGTAGTCTAGGCGTGAGACGACGAGAGCCTGGGCCAGAACCTGCGTCGCTTTCTGGGTCAGGAGGGGACGTATCCTCCTGATGTTGTACAGCGTGTATCTGCAGCAGCGGGTTGTAGCAGCGATGTTTGCAGTGAAGGACAAGTTGTTATCTAGGGTCACACCCAGATTCCTTGCAGTCTGAGTCGGGGAAACAATAGAGGTGCCGATGTTGATTGTTAAGTCA
The DNA here is from genome assembly GCA_031216635.1 of Dissostichus eleginoides. Lineage (NCBI taxonomy): Eukaryota > Metazoa > Chordata > Actinopteri > Perciformes > Nototheniidae > Dissostichus > Dissostichus eleginoides. Next base: position 3,295,705 of record CM062282.1, on the reverse strand, counting down.
AGAGTGGGACAATCTTTTCCCGGAAGGAAAAGCAGTTCAGTCTTGTCAAGGTTGAGCTTGAGGTGGTGAGCAGACATCCACTGAGAGATGTCAGCTAGACAAGCAGAGATGCGTGCGACGACCTGGGTCTCTGAGCGGGGAAAGGACAGAATTAATTGGGTGTCGTCAGCGTAGCAGTGGTATGAAAAACCATGCGGGCTAATGACAGATCCGAGCGAGTTTGTGTACAGAGAGAAGAGGAGGGGACCAAGAACAGAGCCCTGAGGGACCCCTGTAGTTAATTGACAAGGGTCGGACTCGGACCCTCTCCAAGTTACCCTGTAGGTACGGTCTTTGAGGTATGAGGTGAGGAGGGAAAGTGCAGAGCCTGAAACTCCAAGTTCTTGGAGAGTGCGAAGGAGGATCTGATGATTCACCGTGTCGAATGCAGCAGACAGGTCCAAAAGGATGATGACAGAGGAGAGGGAGGCTGCTTTAGCCGTGTGCAGTTCCTCAGAGACAGCGAGGAGGGCAGTTTCTGTGAGTGACCTGCATTGAAACCAGACTGGTGCGGATCAAGAAGGTTGTTCTGATGGAGATAACAGGAGAGTTGTTTAAAGACAGCGCGTTCAAGTGTTTTAGACAGGAACGGGAGGAGAGAGACGGGCCTGTAGCTTATAACATCAGACGGGTTGAGAGTGGGTTTCTTTAGGAGAGGGTTTACTCTTGCCTCCTTGAGACTGTTTGGAAAGTGACCAGAAGTTAGAGAAGTGTTGATGAAATGGGTGAGAAACGGTAGAATATCAGGAGCGATAGTCTGAAGGAGGTTTGAGGGGACAGGGTCCAGAGGACAAGTGGTAGGACGGGCAGAGGTAATGAGGGTAAGAACCTCACTTGGAGAGAGAGGGGAAAAAGAGGTTAGTGGAATCCATGCCACCTGGTAAGGTAAGATCCTTCGTCAAGTGGTCCGATCTCCTTAATCTCTCATACACTTTCCTCCTTTTTGGGGGTTCCCTATATGCTCACGGCTGCATTTCCCCCTTTAGATATACGATTTCAGGATTGGGGTCTAATCGCCAAAGACTTAACATTTATCATATGGCATGTGTCAATAAATGTTCTTTAAACAAAATGAAGTCTCTCTTGATTGAAATAAGGGGCTATTCCCAAAGCATACAGTAAGTCTGAAAATGTTCTATTATACTGTAAGTTCGATTTGCTATCCTTAAAAAAGGAGCGGATATCCCTGTTCCTAACAACATGAAATATAATGCATTTTCATTGTGGGTTATAAAAGATTATATTTGATTATATGAACTTTCGTTTGAATTATTCAACTCAATATGGAAACCTCAACCAGCCAAATTTGGAGGAAAAAAAATCTAATTCTCAATAAAAAGTCAAATTCTGAGGAAAAAGTCAAAGGAACTTACCTGAACAGGAAAGAGTCAGGAAGTAGGAATAGGAAGTTGCTGTTGCACACTCCCTCAGAGCAGATCCAGACTCAACACAGCCATATCTGATCCTCCACACAGATCTCTCTGAGGACTCCTCTCTCTCTCCCACAGAAACAGCAGAGCCACAGCCCAGATCTCTGCAGGCAACACCTGCTGCCTCCAGAGTCCAGGGAGAGCTCCTCACTGGTCTCCATTCTGCCTGTTTCACCTCCAGAGTTCCTGAACAGCGACTCTCTCCTCCCACCAGTCTGACCGGCTCTGAAGAGAAACAAGAGAGTGATCAGAGAGAATAAAGTGAGTTTGATTAAATGAACCAATCACAGCTGCAGCTCCTCTATTTCATATTCTATTTATATGTATATATAAATGTTGGCCATGAGGGTTGTGCAATAGGTCGCCATTGTCAGTATGTGCGTCTGTGTATTGTGTTTGTTCTAGGGCTGTCAGTCGATTAAAATAGTTAATCGCGATTAATCGCAAATTAATCGCAAATTTTGTATCTGTTCTAAATGAACCTTAGAGGGATATTTTTCAAGTTTTTAATACTCTTATCAACATATATGTGGACAAATATGCTTTATATGTTTGTTTATTATCATTTGAACAATGACAAATATTCTCATGAATATTAAACACAACAACCTCTGAACATTACAAATATTCGCCTCGATTCAACCTGGAACCTCTCTCATACAATACAATAATACAATACTGTGTGTGTGTGTGTGTGTGTGTGTGTGTGTGTGTGGTGTGTGTGTGTGTGTGTGTGTGTGTGTGTGTGTGTGTGTGTGTGTGTGTGTGTGTGTGGAGAGAGACACTGTGATGGATCGTTGGAGCTATGTGCAACTCAAGGCATATGCTCGAACGGGAGCTGCCTGGACGCTGCAATCATGTTGCGCGCACTATCCGTGCTGAGTGTGCTGACTTTTCGTACAATGTCCCACTGTCTGGCTACCTGCATAAAGTCAAGTGCTCGGCGCAGTTGTCGGCGAAATGTCGCTCCTCTGTATTCATTGAAACAGCTCCTTATATCCGTAAGCGCAGCTAGCTAGCACCAGATGCTAACAACAATACACGTAACATACACACACCCTCCCGGTCCTCCCGATGGCCAGTCCGGGCCTGCCGGTGAGCGTGGAAGTGTGGTCTGCCGCAAGCGGGCGGCAGGAGCGGGGCTGTCAGCATCAGCTTGTAGATGGTATTTTAAACTCGATGCGCTCTGAAACTACGGGGCGGCCGAGGACAAAAAATACACATGCGTTAATCGCGTTAAAATAATTAGTGGCGTTAATTTTTTTTTGCGTTAACGCGTTATTAACGCGTTAACTTGACAGCCCTAGTTTGTTCAAACGGTGTATGACTGATGATATGTGTATGTCTCTTAATGTCCACTATGTTTGTATATGTACATGTATGCGGAACTGCAGGACGGAGTCCAGAACAAATTTCCTTACGGGGACAATAAAGTATATCGTATCGTATATCAAATTAAAATTCAAAGGTGTTATTGTCATATGCACCTGCGCTACAGGTTAGAAATGGCAATGAGACATTTTGAGGAAAAAGTCAAAAAATTTGGCGAAAAAGTCAGATTTGGAGAAACAAATTGAAATAACAAAGTCGTGAACTCTGAGGAAAAGTCAACATTTCGAGAAAAATTTCAAATATTTAAAAAAAATCATCATTTCAGAAAAAAAGTCAAAAACTCTAAGGAAAAAGTAAACTTTGGAGAAATAAGTCAAATTTGGAGAAAAAAATCAAATTTGGAGAAAAAAATCAAATTCTAAGATAAGTTAATTTTGGGGAAATATTTAAATTTCGAGGAAAAGTCACAATGTGAAAAAAAAGTCAGCATTTAGAGGAAAAAATACAACATTTAAAATAGTGCAAGAAGTCTATATACATCTAAATACAATATGATATGTACGAGAACAGAATATGAAATTAAATAATGTACATTAAGACAAAATTAAGAACGGTTTATTGCAGTGATAACTATATCTATAAATAAGTAGATTGCAAGATGAGACTTCTTGCAGATAGATTGTATATATACTTCTTGCACAATTTTGTATTTTTGTATTTCATTATATATGTTGCATTGTTGGAGGAGCTCAGGTCAGGAGAGTTTCATTGCCATTTCTAAACTGTAGCTTATGTACATATGATGATAAAACCTTTGAATCTTCTACCTGAGCAGGTGAGGCCAACAGCTCTGCCAGGTGAGCAGGTGTTTCTCTCTGAGGCTGAGCTACAGTCCAGGAGAGCAGACTCATGGCCTCCACACTGGAACTCTTTGGTCCACATTGGAGCCTCCCCTTCTCCATAGAGCGCCCCCTGGAGGACAGAAGGAGCCCCACAGCCAAGCTGCCTGCAGACCACCTGAGCATCCTGCTGGTCAAAGTCAGCCTCACACACTGAGGACCAGGACGGGTTAGACGGGTTAGAGTTCACCTCCAGTCTACCTGAACACAGACTGGTCCCCCCCACCAGCCTGACAGAGTCTGCAGAGGACAGAAGATACAACTGAGGTAAAGAAACAGTTACTTTCTTTTTTTTGGTGTATTTTATGCTTTCTCTTTTATTTCTATTTTCATATTTTTTATCTATTTAAAAATCAAAATTTCAGTAAAATCTCGCGAAAAAAGTAAACATTTGAGAAATAAGTCAAATTTGGCAAAACAAAATCAAATTCTAAAAAAAGTGTCAAAGTCATAGTAGCTTACCTGAACAGGTAAGAGTCAGGAAGTGGGAAGAGTAACTTGATAATGCACACTCCCTCAGAGCAGATGCAGACTCAACACAGGTAGGTCTGATCCCCCACACAGGTCTCTCTGAGGACTCCTCTCTCTCTCCCACAGAAACAGCAGAGCCACAGTCCAGATCTCTGCAGGCAACACCTGCTGCCTTCAGGGTCCAGGGAGAGTCCCACACTGGTCTCCATTCTCCCTCATGTTTCACCTCCAGAGCTCCTGCACAGCGACTCTCTCCTCCCACCAGTCTGACCTCATCAGGATCTGAAGAGAAACAAGAGAGTCATCAGAGAGAGAATAAAGTGAGTTTGATGAAATGAACCAATCACAGCTGCAGCTCCTCTATTTTATATTCTATTTACATGTATATCAAATTCAAATGCAAAGGTTTTATTGTAATATGCACCTGAGCTACAGGTTAGAAATGGCAATGAGACATTTTGAGGAAAAAGTCCACATTTTGAAAAAACACAACATTTCGAGGGAAAGTCCAAAACTTGAGAAAAAAGTCAACTTTGGAGAAGTAAGTCAAATTTGTGAAAGAAGTCTATATACATCTAAAAACAATATGATATGTTCAAGAATATAATTTTGAAATTAAATAATGTACATTAAGACAAAATTAAAAACTGTTTATTGCAGTGATAACTATTGATATAAATAAGTAGATTGCAAGATGAGACTTCTTGCAGTTATTTCTATTTTTGTATTTTATTATATATGTTGTTTTGTTGGAGGAGCTCAGGTCAGGAGAGTTTCATTGCCATTTCTACACTGAAGCTTATGTGCATATGATGATAAAACCTTTGAACCTTTGAATCTTCTACCTGAGCAGGTGAGGCCAACAGCTCTGCCAGGTGAGCAGGTGTTTCTCTCTGAGGCTGAGCTACAGTCCAGGAGAGCAGACTCATGGCCTCCACACTGGAACTCTTTGGTCCACATTGGAGCCTCCCCTTCTCCATAGAGCGCCCCCTGGAGGACTGAAGGAGCCCCACAGCCAAGCTGCCTGCAGACTACCTGAGCATCCTGCTGGTCAAAGTCAGCCTCACACACTGAGGACCAGGACGGGTTAGACTGGTTAGAGTTCACCTCCAGTCTACCTGAGCACAGACTGGTCCCATTCACCAGCCTGACAGAGTCTGGAGAGGACAGAAGATACAACTGAGGTAAAGAAACAGTTACTGTTTTAATTGTTATTGTATTTTATTCTTTATCTTTTATTTCTATTTTCTTATTTTATATCTATGAAATATAAATGTTTAGAAATTAGTCAAATTTGGAGAAAAAAAAAATGAAAATGTGGAGGAATATCAACTTTTTGAGAAATAAGTGACATTTTTATTAAAAAGTCAAAATGTTGAGGGAAAAGTCAAAGGAGCTTACCTGAACAGGTAAGAGTCAGGAAGTGGGAAGAGGAACTTGCTGCTGCACACTCCCTCAGAGCAGATCCAGACTGAACACAGTCAGATCTGATCCTCCAGACGGATCTCTCTGAGGACTCCTCTCTCTCTCCCACAGAAACAGCAGAGCCACAGCCCAGATCTCTGCAGATAACACCTGCTGCCTTCAGGGTCCAGGAGAGCTCTTCACTGGTCTCCATTCTCCTCGATGTTTCACCTCCAGTTCTCCTGCACAGCGACTCTGTCCCCCCACCATTTTGACCGGATCTGAAGAGAAACAAGAGAGAGAATAAATTGAGTTTGATGAAATGAACCAATCACAGCTGCAGCTCCTCTATTTTATATTCTATTTACATGTATATCACATTCAATTTCAAAGCTTTTATTGTCGTATGCACATGAGCTATAAGTTAGAAATGGCAATAAAGAATTTTGAGAAAAATCCAAAATTTGAGAAAAAAGTTAACTTTAGAGAAATGAACGGGTTAGACTGGTTAGAGTTCACCTCCAGTCTACCTGAGCACAGACTGGTTAGAGTTCACCTCCAGTCTACCTGAGCACAGACTGGTTAGAGTTCACCTCCAGTCTACCTGAGCACAGACTGGTTAGAGTTCACCTCCAGTCTACCTCAGCACAGACGGGTTAGAGTTCACCTCCAGTCTACCTGAGCACAGACTGGTTAGAGTTCACCTCCAGTCTACCTGAGCACAGACGGGTTAGAGTTCACCTCCAGTCTACCTGAGCACAGACTGGTCCCTTTCAGCAGCCTGACAGAGTCTGGAGAGGACAGAAGATACAACTGAGGCAAAGAAACAGAATAAAAAAGATACAGTTCTGAAAAATCTTAAGAGACCACTCCATCCAAAATGTTCTTAACCTGTTGAGCCCCGAGCCTGTTTTTCAGGTCTCAGGCTCGAAAATGACATGCCCAGAACAAATGACTATATCTTCACTTCTAAAAGGGGTATATTAATAATCTTTTTTCTCAAAGCAATGACACACCTGTGAGTTGGATGTAGGAAAGTCAGACTCAATATAGATCTTTTTATTTTAAAGTAAATTCAGATTGAACATAGTAAAAAAAATTAAATTATAGTGTCCATCCAAAAAAAACCCCATTACTTATAATGAAAACCACCTTTGAATAATTGGGTGGCTTCCTGTACCCCCACCTCTGGGGTCATTTGGGTCTGTTTGCCATATCTTTGGAACCCATTGGTCCATTTTGGTGATTGACACCTCTTTTGAACCGTTAGAGCCAATAGAATCGAGGGGAAGTTCCTAAATCCATCTGAACATTACAATTGAGGATTGAGAGTGATGCGCACGCAGGCCGGCGGGGGCAATCGGGCTGAACCGGTTAAATCTCAATCTCTACATGTATGGCAGCCAGTGGCGGTTCTAGAACATGTTACATGGGGTGGCAAAGGGGGGGCAAGAGGTCATGCCAGGGTGGCATGGGAGGGTGGACAGTACGTGATATTTTGTACTGTATATATAACCTATTTATTGTTAAATCATGCCCTAACACAAGTGTTCTTAATGCACAAGAGAAACAAGGTGTTCACTTAGACAAACAATCTAAAATATGGTATAAAACAGCAGAAAATACTCATGATACCCTAGAATCTGTTAATTGTAAGTACAGTTAAAGTACTTAGTTATAATTAAGTACACAAATGACATCACCCATCTCTTCAGAGAGCTAAAGGTGACCTGTGCAGCAACACATTTCAATCAATATTTGTCAATACTAAGAGCTGCTAGATTGAGCTGCTGTAAAGGAATATGTATGCAAGGAGAATAAAAACATACCATGTGGTCCAGCTGGAGTCTCCTCTGCCTCCTGATCCCTGCCTCTATCCCTCTTTCTGACACGTCATCTCTATTCCTCACATACATGTCTTCTTCTTCACTAATGTCTTCATCTCCTCCTCTTCCTCCTGCTCTGACCCTCCTGGTCTCTTCTCAGATATGTCTTTGTGTTGTTGTTGAATCACTCCAGCTACTCTGGCCTGCAAGAGTCTCCTTGTGAAAAGCACTGGTACAAATGCGTGTATAACTTTACACGTTAGGGCCATGTAGCTGATAAGTAGCCTATAATAAATATAACATCAGAAAGTATTTATCATACGCACACAGGCTTGTTTGACGGTAAAGGATGTGTCCTGGTTTCATTTATCTGGCCTCATGGCTGTGATGTGTAATTTACGTGGATTTAATAGTACTGCATAGTTAAGCAAATAAAAGTGATCGATCTCCCAGCTAGCGCTGTCTGCGTAGTATTTTGTATCGTAACGTCCCAAACAGCGCCTGTTAAACGCTATCGATTCAAACGGCAGCGTTTTAGTAATATTTAGTTTCAAGCTCTCGTCTTTAGTAAAAACAAAACTAGTGGAAGGGGAAATGCTCCCAGGGGAAGCTGATCCACCTTCAGGTGCTGGGACAGCTCCCTCCCTCTCTGCAGCGGTGTGTGAGCCGCGGTCTGTGAACGCCGCTCCGCAGTTTAATGCAGGGCCGTAGCTACGTTTTTAACGGGCCTAAAATGATATTTAAAATATTCACTTTTAATTAATGTACTGCTTGTTTCGTTGATTGAGAAGCTTGTGGACGTTTTGAGTAGTTTATAGAATAAATTTAAAAAAACATTAATTTGACTGAAACACATACCTATATATAGTAAAACCACAGAAACTGATAATGCCTCAGTGGTCTCTTAATGTTTTTCAGAGCTGTATCATGAAACAATATTTCAGAGAATCAAACTGGAGTCAGTTCCAACATTAGTTCTTCTTAACGACAGGTCTTTATGGGCCATGTTACTGGTTCTGCCTCTCTTCATGGCACAATGGGGAAAGCAGTGGTAAGGTAGGGATGACCGAGGGTACGTCCTGTGAACAGCATATTTCATTTAATTATGATTATTTGTATTATTACCTTTATTATTATTATTTTTGTTGTTGTTGTATTTAGTATTTTATTTTACTTTTTTAAGGAGAGAGAGAGAGAGAGAGAGAGAGAGAGAGAGAGAGAGAGAGAGAGAGAGAGAGAAACTCACTCACCTTGAGCGAAACTCAGACTGAGCGAGCAGAGCAGGAGGAGAGGAATCATCTCAACAACCTGCACAGAAACAGAGAACAGGAAGTGATAGTTTATAAAAGGAGAAATATATCAACTCCTGATCGGTGTTGTGCAAACACAGGAAGAGAATTAAGTACTTTGACCCAATTCTGATATTTAAGCAAAAATTTAAAAGGTCAACTATTATGCAAAATCCACTTATTCATGTATGTTCTACATCAACATGTGTCCCTCTGTGTTAAGAGATTCTGAAAGTGTCAGGAACAAAGACCCCCTCTCTTTCTGTCCTGATCCATCTTTATAAAGACCTGTCTGAAAGTCAGCTGATCAGATGTTGGTCTATATGTAGAGTATATTGTTGCTCTAGCGCTCTTTTGTTGAGATCTCCATATTAGGTTGAATACTTAAAACGAAAGTTAATTATAATCAAATATAATCAATTATATTCTTGTATAACCCAAAATGAAAATGCTTCATATTTTATGGTTTTCTATATTTACAGGGCTTACAGGTTTGTTAAATTGAGTGTAAGACCTATTATGGTTTATGGGTGTCACTCATAAGAGAGGAGACAGTTTCTTCCCTCACAGCAGTACACAGGGGGGGGGGGGGGGGGCTCCTGACTTAAGGAGAAATACACTGAGGCCCCAAAAAGCTGTTTATGCCATAGCCGAGAATAATATTTCCCAGTCCTGCACACTAGAGGTCATGACCTTTTTACACAAACATGGGAAGGTGTGTCTTATGCCATAGAATATGTCTGATCATGTCCAGTCCTGTACATCAGAGGCCATGCCCAGCTTCCACAAATATGGGTATGGAGGAGGGGTCTTTAGGTTTTTCTGTCCTGTTT